>JAJSOM010000320.1:0-15864 GCA_023052935.1 Piezodorus guildinii
AACTAAAATATCATATTTAAGACAACTATACGCCCAAAAAGTGACAACACTTTTTTCATCAAAATGAGCTTACCAGAAGAGGCACTTTATACCATGCATTTTGCACCTTTTTTCGATTTTCTCGAAAACAGTTGCGACGATTTTGATTAAACTCACTATATCGATGTAAAATTTAATGGGCTTTAATATCATGTAGGTTTTATTCTGATTAAGATGGTCTGACAGAGATTAAATGCCGATATTTTAATTATTTTTCCCTAAAGTACCTTTAATTTTGTATATTCAATAATAATAACTAGATTATCTTGTTAACGCTGATGAAAAACTGGTAAATATATTAATTGAATTAATTCGATACCCAACTAAAGGAGAAAACAGAAAAAATATTTTTTTAATGCAATTTTTCGTTTTTGAACATAAGAGCAGTAATATACATGTATGATATACCGTTGGAAAGCTAAAGATTTTAGAAAAAATATCATCTCATACACAAGCTTTTAAAAGTTATTGGAGAGTGATGAAAAGAAAATGAAACTTACTGATTATTTAAGATAATAATATAATTGATTTTTTAATAAAACACATGTTTCTATATAAATTCAATTTGATTAATTCCTTAATAATTTCACGTATTTTTAACTCTAACTGTATTTGAAAATTCTTTCATTGATTTCAAAAATGGAGGTAAGTGAAAGTCGTGTGTTGCCCGCACCAGATTTTTTATTGTAATGATTGGATAATTTGGATGTTTAACTTTTTTTCTGTTACCCCACGCCATAAGACCAAAAAGGTTTTATCGCCGGATCAAAAATGATTGCTGACTTTTCAGTCTTATGAAACGCCGCAATGTCACTATATAGTGTGGGTCCATCCTATGCAATGGACCATCGAATCATCGAAGCAGGCAAAGTTTCTCTCTTGAATAAAACAAGTGTATTGATGTGATTATGAGTAAAAGTGTGAAATGTTGTATTTATCTTGATTTTAAGGTTTCTGCAAATCAAAATAATTATGTCACTATTTTTAGTATGATTCGAAATAGCACAAGGTGGTTCGGGTTACAGTCTCTGCAATTATGTGTTTCAATACGCTATTTGCAGTATTCTGCCGTCTAGAAAATATGATTCGATTTATTTTTTTTAAATACTTATTAGTAGTTGTGCTTTCTCTCCTTTGGCCCTTGGCGAATTTGGATTGATATACAAGCAAACTTTGAATGTTGATCTCTTCTACTGTGCCTTCTAAGGGAGGAGTGAGACAGTAATAAATCATTCATATTGTTACATTAATCATCTCATTCTCTATAGATATCTTATTTGCATATTTTGTCAAAATATAATCATATAATCCAGTAGTAAAAAGTGTAAAACTTTAATCGAGTTACCTTCATATAAATGTATATTGAAAATATTTATTTTAGAGCATCAATTAAAGCATTTAGTAGAGAAGAAATAACATTGCTCTCTTTGGTCCGGTTTAAATTATTTTTTTATTTGTAAGACTTTTTTTTTTTTCTCATACTAAAGAAAGGATTTCACTGGGAAATAAATACCATATATGGATCTTAGCGGATAGAAAGAACCGTTATGTCAGCTGGAGTAAACATGTTGTAGCCATGACGCCCAGAAATATCAAAAATTGAAAAGATAATAGTGGAGAAGTTTATAGATAATACTAACTTTTAGCATTTCTATGTTTTGAAAAAGAGCTTTGTAATTTTTTTATGAAATAAATATCTGTGATCTTAAGTAATATGATTTTTTTTTCCGCCGGCACGACAGGCAGTGTAGGAACTTGGTCACGTGGTTTAATCTAATGAGAGAATACACTCACGTTTCTCGATGAAATTTGTAGGGTCATCAATCTCTACGCCTATTTTTGTGAGTGGCCAGCAATTGGCTGACGGGCCTCAAATACCCGAGGGGAGACTGTGAGTGAATCCCCATCTTATTATATGCTTGAAAAGTCCCGCCGTGAATGGGATTCCAACTCACAACCTTTGGCGTAAGAGACAGCGCGCTAGCCATTCAGCCACCGGCTCTCCAATAATACGATAGATAACATAAAAAAATTATATTACTTCCGAAATTAGTCTTACACCACTGACGCCCGTTTAGTACTCTCTGTTGCAGACGGCGATCGAGAAATGCCAGAAGAAGAGGCACTGCAAACTCATCCCATCTTCGACCAGTTACGGAACCGACCCATGCCCTGCCAAACCAAAGCATCTACACGTCATTTACACCTGCCGGCCATGTGAGTACATTACATTAAGTAATATCTAAATAATTTTTTCAACAGTTACGGTTTTTCATGACATGATATATTGTGGTGACTAATCCTAACTTAAAAAAAGTGCTAACTCACGAGACAGTACCAAGACCTACCTGGACTTGAACTTTAACGCATTCAATCCTTCCGATCCATAGTCCTCCGAATAATACTCCCTATTATCTCAACAACTATACCTTACTTACGACCGAAATATTACATTTATTTTAGACTTTATTCCTTCCGAATTAGATCCTTATTTACCATCCCAATCCTCTCCTCCAGCTCAACCCCTATTCAGCTCAGCACACCATTTCCATCTCCCCATAAGGTTGAAACGACAGTGGTCCCGAGACCTCTTTTAAACATGTATGTTGGAGTTCCAGCACTGACTAGAATCTCCTCGTAAGTGATGTATGATTGTAGCTTGCATATCAGTATGATTGATTTTTGGAGTTAAAATATATTTTATTGATTCCTTCTTGTAAATATATTACATAATTATGTTTTATATATTTTTATTATAAGTGCAATTTGTTTGAGTGAATAAATCTATTGCTAGGCTCTTTTTTTAAAAAAAAAAGATCCATTTTCACTCAACGCTACTTTATTTCTTTTTTCATTCTCCCTACGTTTCGGCCTTTGCCACTTTTAAAGATTCTTTTTTTTTTTTTAGAAACAATTCTTTATTGAGCAATATTACAATCTGTCCAATTCAGGACATTTTTAATAGTGATAACGTACAACATTCATTCTACATTCACACGATATATACAAAACAATAAATTTATATAATAATAATAATACAATATACATATATACAAAATAAAATCAATAAAAATATATACAAAAGTCACTCATACCTATATACAATTCACAAGCATACTGCACGTGAGTGGAGAATCTAGCCAATGCTAGAACTCCAATATACATGTTACAAGAGGTCACGAGGCCACTACCGTTTCAACCTTCTAGGAGGATGGTAAGGATGTGTGGAACTGGATAAGGATTGAGCTAGGGAATTAGGGTGATGGATAAGGTTCTGATGAAATTTAGAGAATTTTAATGGTATAAGGTCTAAAATAAATAGAATATTTGGGTCGTGGTGTAAGGTATGGTTGGATACATAATAAGGGGCATTAACTATTGTTCGAAGGACTTTAGATTGGATTGATTGAATGCGTTTGATGTTAGAAAATTTGGCTGTCCCCCACAGTTCAAGTCCGTAGGTCCAGATAGGTTTCAGTACTGTCTTGTATATTAACAGTTTGTTCTCGATAGATAGTTTTGAATTTCTGTTCAGTAGTCTGTATAATTGTCCAAATCGTCGATTAAGTTCTTGTCATTTAAGTCTAGTATGCGGGTTCCAAGTTAGTATTTTGTCCAGAAGGAAGCCAAGATACCGGGCTGTGTCGGAGAAAGGAAGCGGAACGGAGTTAAAGAGAACTGGAGGGCAGGATTGTCTTCGAAGGGTAAAGGTGACATGTTTGCATTTGGATTGATTGGCTTTGATTCTCCAGTTGTTACACCAGTCTTCAATTTGAGAAAGGTGTGTTTGGAGGCCTATAGATGCAATTTCGGGATCTAAGTGAGAGGATAGGATAGCTGTGTCATCATCGTACGTTGCTAGGAAGGTATTAGGGCAAACAGGAACATCAGCCGTGTATATATTGTAGAAAATAGGACCAAGGACACTGCCCTGAGGAACACCGGATTCGACTGGATAATAATTGGAATATTCTGCACCACAGCGAACTCGGAAGGAGCGGTTTGATAGATAGGATCGGAAGACTAGGTATAAGGATTGGGGTAAATGGTTTTTGAGCTTAAAGAGTAATCCCGGGTGCCACACCCGGTCAAATGCTTGCGTTATGTCCAGAAATGCACCCGAGCAGTACTCCTCGTTCTCAAGGGCAGAGGAAATATGGTCAACGACTCGGAGCACTTGCTGAACGGTTGAATGTTAGGAACGGAATCTAAACTGATGGGAAGGAATATTGTGGGATTCTAATAAAGGTAATATTCGTTTGAGGAGGATTTATTCAAAGATTTTTGAAAGGATTGGGGGTAGGCTGATAGGTCTATATGATGTCGTAGTGTTAGGAGGTTTACCTGGTTTTAGGAAGAGAATTATTTTGAAATGTTTCCATAAGAGAGGAAAATGAGTAGTGCGTAGAATGGAGTTGTTAATATATGTAAGAAATATAACGGCTTTAGATGGAAGCTATCTGAGAATCTGAGGAGTGAGGAAGTCGTATCCAGGAGATTTACGGGGTACAAGTTTTCGGAGAAGATATTTGACCTCAGAGGGATTAACTGCTTTAGGAGGTAATGAAAGCGGGATTGGAGACTGAAGGAACTCTTCCACTACTGCAGTGTGGTCTGGATGGGATTCTGGATGAGGTGTGAAGACTTCGGAAACGTATTTGGCAAGTTCCTCGGCTTTGTCTTCATCAGACGCAGCCCAGGAACCATTACTACGACGGAGGGGATGGGAAATATGGTGGGATTTTAGAATTTTCATGGTGACATTCCACAAGGAATTGTCACAAGCCGAAAGAGAAGAAAGGAAGGAACTAAATGATTGGGAACGGAAGGTCGCCAGCTCCCTCTTTAATTGTCTACAATAAAAGTTGTAGGAGCGGCGATCTGTGGGGTGGCGGGTGCGTTGCCATAAGGATCTAGATCGGCGTTTGGTGCGGATGAGGTCTATGAGGTGTTGTGGTAAATGATTTTGGTTATGACTTATCTGGGAGTGCTTGGGAGAGGAGGCAGTATAAACAGCTTGTTGAATAGCGATGGTGAAGGAGTTTACGGCATCGTCAAGGTCATCTGGAGTTTTGAGTTTCACTCTGAGGTCAATATCACTGGTCAGGATTTAGCGAAAAAAGTCCCAGTTTACTGGTCCTCTGATAAATGACGGTGGGGTGGGTTTAAGAATAGGAGTTAGGGATACTTTAAGGAGCAATGGACTATGGTCAGAGGACAGTTCATCAAGGCGAGTCACCGACATGTTTAGGGAGCCTAATCCGCTGTGAATGAAGAAGTCAAGGATGTCAGGATTACGGTTAGGATCAGTTGGCCAGTAGGTAGGGGAGTCAGGAGGCAGGAGGTTGAAACGTCTAGAGTTGAGTGCAGACTGTAAATTCCGCCCACGACAATTTGTGGATCTGTAACCCCATTGTTGGTTCTTAGCATTCAAGTCTACACCCAGAATAAAGTGGTTTACTGAGGAATTGAGGAAGGATTCAATTAGAATGCTGGAGATGGAATGCTTAGGAGGGCAGTACGCTAATGCGAGGGTGATCGGAAAGGAAAAAGTCTTGATTACTATGGCGGTGCACTGTAGGAAATCATAGGAGGGGACTGGGAGTATGTGGTGGGAGAGGGACTGGTGCAAAAGGTTCTATAATCATTCATTTCTATTGCAGATATATAAAATATATTTTGTCACATTTTAAAACTATTGTATCTATTATAGTCTAAACTAGCTTTGTCAGCTTGTTATTATCCACTCTTCGTTAGTATCAACAGTAGATAATAACAAGCTGACAATGCTAGTTCACCATTTACTAGATAGTTTTAAAATGTGACAAAATATATTTTATATATGAGCAACAGAAAGAAATGATTAAAGAACCCTTGAAAATGTTAAAGGCCCAAACGCATGGAGTAGGAAAAACTCAATAAAGTAGTGTTAAGTGAAAATGGATCATTTTATTTAAAAATAACCTAGAAAATACGTTTATTGTTGTGTAAACATTATATGTGTGTAGTATACTGAATGTAAAAATCTGGTGCGGGCAACACACGACTTTCACTTACCTTGATTTTAAAAATCAATGAAAGAATTTTCAAATACAGTTAGAGATCAAAATACGTGAAACTATTAATGAATTAATCAAATTGAATTTCTATAGAAACATGTGTTTTATTAAAAAATCTATTATATTATTATCTAAAATAATCAGTTAGTTTTATCTTCTTCTCATCACTCTCTATTAACTTCTAAAAGCTTGTGTATGTGATATTTTTTCTAAAATCTTTAGCTTTCCAACGGTATATCATACATGTATATTACTGCTCTTATGTTCAAAAACAAAAAATTGCATTAAAAAAATATTTTTTCTGTTTTCTCCTTTAGTTGGGTATCGAATTTATTCAATTTATATATTTACCTGTTTTTCATCAGCGTTAACAAGATAATCTAGTTATTATTATTGAATCTACAAAATTAAAGGTACTTTAGGGAAAGAAAATTTAAAATATCGGCATTTAAGCCCTGTGTGACCATTTTTATCCAAATAAAATCCACATGATATTAAAGCCCATTAAATTTTACATCGATATAGTGAGTTTAATCAAATTCGTCGGAACCGTTTTCGAGAAAATCGAAAAAAGGTGCAAAATGCATGGTATAAAGTGCCTCCTCTGGTAAGCTCATTTTGATGAAAAAAGTTTTGTCACGTCTCGGGCGTAGGTTTCCGCCCGGGAGTTACCACACACACACACACACACACACAGACACACACACACACACAGACCTTTTTGCGGGACTTGGTTATTTGTACTCTAAAACGTGTATTTCCGTTGAAAACTGGAATTCGAAAATTTTCACGATCGCAATACTTCCCCTTACTATATATAGTAAGTGAAAGTAAAAACAGATATTTTATAGCGTTTTCTCTACGCTCGTTCATCGCTGAGTCGTTCCCCTAACAACACCCAATCTCAAAGTGTAATATAATAATTGTAATTACAATATAATAATTAATATTATATTATAATAATTGGTGCAATCTATATTTCTTTTGAACATTCTGACACCAAACGCTACCTTGGCTCATAATACGTATATATCGCTACAACTATCAAATGAGCCACAAGTAACAAGCCATCAACCAGGTTTACTACTACACAAGACTATTACTTATGAAAGATATAAATGAAAATATATCTGAGATGTACGATCGACGTTGGGATCGGAGAACTTGGTAAAGAAAGGATGCCTGAAAGTACTTAGACCGGTAAGAAGAGTAAAGCCACTTTAACTCATCGTAGAGTCGGGTTTCAGAGTCTGTCCCTGGATATCCTAGAAATGAAACGTATCAGGTAGCTAAATGATCGTTTTAGTTTTGCTTCATGATCCCCAGAGACACCCCCATACACAGCAGTAGTCAAAGTGGGGGAATATTAGTGAACGAACCAAGAGCCTACTAGTTTCAAATGGAAGAAAGTGACGGTGGTAATAAAGGAATATATTGTAATGAATGGAGATAACATTGTTATTTTTTCTCCAATTTCGATGCTGATAAAAAAATAAAGCACTAACACGAAACTAAACTTAGAAAAAATTAAATCAAATTATTTTAAGCTGTTAATATTTTCTGATTAAGACACACGATATTTATGAAACAGTATATGCTAGCTGTGCGACATTTAATGTGCATTTATGAGATTTCGTTTTAGTCCTGTAGATGGCTCTATCTACAAAAGATTACTGACTTCGTTTTCGTTTTGAATGATACTATAGTCTGTGTTTTGTTTTTTTTGGATATTTTGATTATTTCATCCATTTAAATATACGTACATAGGCATGTGTATAGATTTGTGTTTTATTTATTTATTTTTGTCGCAGGAGTTTATAACCATAATATCTTTTAAAATACATTTTGTAAAAAACCTAGTTTGAGGAAAAAGCTTTGATGTAAGAGCAATAAATTCAAAATGAATCTCATCAGAATTTCCCCGAAAAAATAATTCTGTGTAAAGAATATTATCTGTTTACCATATCAAAAGTGTTTTCTATCTGTGTAACATTTGACTTTCTCATTTTTAAATGAAGGTTATATTTAACGCCCACAGAACTGACCAGAATATTTTATAATAATTATAAGTTTAACCGTTTTTAAAAATGAAAAGAAAAATGACTTTTTTATTTTTTATTTGCATTTTCAATATCTTTATCTTATGGGACTCGCACAAATATACATATAATTTAGAATTGAATGTAAAGGAGCTATATTAGTTTGAATGAAAAAAAGTGGCTAATGCATAAATGTACATAGATGAACAAAATAAATTTTCTTAGTAGATTATTCCTTTATGTATTTTTTTTTTCAGCTTTTACTTATAACTCGAAAATGGTGCTTCCTACAGAGAATAATTTGGTTTCGAAATAAAAGAGCATTCAATTTTTTTTCTTAAGAGTCACTTCAGTCATTGAATTTGACTCAGTTATATTTCGCAATTCGTTCGTTCGGAAATTTTTTCAACCTTTTTAAAAACAACAAAAAAAAATTGTTGGTCACTAACAGACAGCTGTAACTGTGTAAAATTATCCAAATCGAATGAAGTCGCAGAATAAAAGTACACCAAATTTCAAATTATATATTATTCGCCCATAGAATTATTCGCTTGTCGGTCCGCAAACTCAAATTTTCCCTGATTGGTAAAAGCAATGCATTGTAGATAAACAAACATATGTATGATTTATTGTTTTTCCTTGATAGTAAGAAATAATGATTCAACTTTATAACTGAGTTTCGGAATGGAATGGAGATCGAAAAACAACAACGGAGATGGATGTGAAAAGACATATTTCATTTGAAACAAAAACAAGGTTGTTATAAGAATTCAAACAAGTTGCATGAAGGTAGTATATTGAAATTTGATTGACCTAACAAATAAAAATAATCACCCCTCTCAAAATTCTCGTTTAGGATACGTAGAAAACGAATAAAGGAAAAGAAAAATCCGTTTTTCCACCGTCCGCGGCATTTCTCCGAAACTACTAGACCAATTTTTTTGGTTATTCGCCAAAAAATATTAGAACATCCAATGATTATCCTAACATCTAGACGTTAATATCAGCTGTTAATTTTTTAAAATTCAATAACTCAGTTATTTTTGAAGATATAGAAAAAATGTTAAAATGTTTTTTAACCCAAATACCAAGAATAATTATAAAAAAAAAAATTAAAATGTTACCCAGAAATGCGTCCATTGCTCAATGTTTTTTTTAAGATAAAGAAAAATATGTAAAGAGTTTTACAATCAATGAAGTCCGATAAAAAATAGTAAATACGAAAAAATGAAAATCTTGCCTATATATACGCTTGTGACTTATTTGTTTTGAAAGATTCAGAAAAATCGTACTGTTGTTTTTTAGCCAAAAAAAAAAAACAACAACAAAAAACGCGAATAATTATAAAGTAAAGAAAAAAATAAAGAAAGTTATTGAAATTTTACCCAAAAATTCATCCATAAAACAGTTAGTTTTGACGGTGGAGAAAAATATGTAATGAGTTTTAGAATCAGTAAAGCGCGATAAACAGAAGCGAAACAAAAAATAAAGTTGATCTATATATTTAAGTTACAAATTATAATAGATGTAATTCCACCAATACTCGGTTATTATTGAAGATACAACATTCAAATCTGCCAACAATCCGTTGTACAACCCACCCGACGGCTTTTGAAGTGGTGTCCTAGAGATGTTTGATGTGATTTATTCATAAATAATACAGTTATCCAAACTGTTGGGCAATGACTATCCAGTTATATGAAATCATTCATTCAACATCTACAAAGTAAAAAAAGAAAAAATACAACTTGAAATAATTAAACCTAAATAAAGAAAACAATATATTAAAAATATAAAAACAAAAAAGAAAATAATAACGTTGGCCACTCTTCGCTAACTGCATCAGATATATTAGTATCTCTTTAGATGTCATATCTCTCTCTCTCTCTCTCTCTCTCTCTCTCTCTCTCTCTCTCTCTCTCTCTCTCTCTCTCTCTCTCTCTCTCTCTCTCTCTCTCTCTCTCTCTCTCTCTCTCTCTCTCTCTCTCTCTCTCTGTATATATATATATATATATATATATATATATATATATATATAATTATAACGCAATTTGCGTATCTGCGAAATCCTTCTAAACCACAAAAAGGATTTTGATACAGTTTTCGCCATCATTAAAAGCATTAATTCTTGAAGGATAATGTGTAAGTAAAATATATTATAAAATATTTACATACTGCCCCTTGGAATCCGAATCAATCCTCGAAACCCACTACTGATTATCGAGTAATATTTCTTGCAGATACCTCAGTTAGCCGCGTCGCTGGCCTTTTCAGCCAGTGGAGTCTGAGTGAGGACGCTTGAGCCACACACTGGCCTAGAGATTAGCTAGGCTTTTGAATGAACATATTTGTTTATTGCATCAACATCGTCAAAACACTTAAACAGTTGTCAATTATTTTCAACATTGTAAAGATAATTTTTATACTAAACCTAATATTTTTATGGAGGACTACTTGTTGAAAATGTGAATTATATTCTTAGTTTTCCGCATATCAATGTGTTTATCTATGTGTCGTACGTAATTCTAATTATATGTTATAATAATATATTGTTTCTTTGCAGATGAGTTCCGAAGTAAGACTGCCTGCGAGAACGAGATGGTGCAGCTGCAGTGCGGGCCCAACTCGAGACTGGCCATCTACTCTGCCTCCTACGGGAGGACTCAATACGAGAGCTTGCAATGTCCTCAGCCACAGGGTGTTCCTGAAGAGAGTCAGTATCATACTATTTTATAAGTATAATTTATAATTATTTACAATACTCCAAATTTTAAAAATTACTATTTTTGTAGCATTTAGAGGAATTTTCGCTGGAAAGTAAAGGCTAATACTGATTATAGAAGTTTTAACATTATTGACATAACATACTGTTAGAAGAGAGAATTTTTTTCAAATATCTCCAGTTCTTTTTGCCTTTTCTGACAATAATGGTGGTTATCGGAAAAAATCAAAATCCGCCGTTAGAAACTGTTACAGTGTGGTGAAGATGTCAAATAATTGCTTGATATTTTGCTTTTTTATTTCGAGTTTCGGAGGCCCTGTGAAATATATCTGTGGTTTACAAGGACAACCCCTTAACAGAACGTACTCCTCAAAAGTGGTTTGCAAACTTTCGTTCTTCTGACATGAGTCTCGCAGATGCACTTCGCAGCTATCGGTCCACCTCGGTTGATTTGAGTGATATCATTGATCATATCTAACAACACCGGTCGCTACGGGCACAAGAAATTGCGGAGAGACAGAAAAATAATTTTGAAACCGTTCAAAAGCAAACCTGGACAACCTAATGTCAATCTGAAATTCTCTTCTGAAACGGCACGACACGAAAGGAACCTATTTTACAATATAATAATGACGGATGACAATTTTTCATCCCTACCTCGGCTTTGAAAGCAATTTTTTGTTCTTGGAGAATGAGGGTGGGGTATAAATGCCGGCATTAATCCTCGGCACCGATACGCGAACTCATAATAATTTTATTTCAAGTTTCACGTCATTATTGGAAGGAAACAGAGAGTGATTTATATTTACTAGGCAACGCGCGCTAACCCACCCAGCCCCATTATCCGTTTACCACTCATTCCGGTCCCTCGCTGATCTGAGATAAGTTTTTCACTTTTCCTCTCATGACGTACAAGATAAATAAAAGTAAGATGATGCGGGCACCAGAAGCTTTTATATTTATTTCGTTTGATTACAAAGCAAATATTAACTATTTATTTCATTAATGTTAAAAAAAAAACATTTTGCTGGATGTGTATTAATGTCTTCTTATTTAACAAAGTTGAGAAATAAAATATAAGATAGTACCTTAAAAATTTCTCTAAGGAGGTAAAAAAAAAGAAAGACTAATATGATTTAAGTAACATAAATATATATGGTAAATAATAACAAATTGCGATATTTCCTCATGAATTATTTTTCAAGTTCTTAAACAATTAGTGTCATATTGAACTTCAGTTTCACAATTAATACATATGTCGTGCCTAAACATACCTGTTTACATTCACATACAATTAAAAAACATTAATTTCTCTTACCGGACGTATTTATTTAAAAAAAAACAACAACAGGAAAACCAAAAAAATCCAATCTGAAAATTGCTGAGCAAGAGAAAACAGACGGAGCGTTTGATATAGCAGTGGCAGGAGACAGGTGCCGAGAGTTGGAATGGAGGGGAATATTGTGGGAGGAGGGGTTTAAGGGTGAGAGGGAGGGGGCGGGTGGTGGTAGGGTAGGGGGGTGAAAGGGGGTATGTAGGGGGAGAAGTAAGGGGTGGTATGAAGAGGGAAAGGGGTGGTTTTGATTGAAAACAGAGTCCACCACCACAGCTGGGTCAGTTACATTCGTTTCTATTTAGTTTCGTTTTGATTCTTTTTTCCCCTTTACTTCGCTAAACTCAGCGTTGTAATTTTTAAAAATAATTATAAGTGTTCCTCAATTTATATTTAATTACTTTACTTACAGTTTTAAACTATTTTCCGTAACAGATAAACCGTACAACATATGAAATAAAATGCGGTCATTTTAAATAGTAATTTTTTCTGTCTACCTTAACGTTTGATGGCTAATAATATTTGTAATTAATAATTTAGGTGATAGGCTCACTTTTTTTTTTCTTGTATTGGCCTTACAACTTAAACTATTAAAGTATGTTTATTGAAATTTACATCTATATTTCTATCAATACATGTAGTAAATGTGAGAGTGCAGTAACCAATGGTTTTATGTTCATATAGAGAAACAGCCCTGTAAGAATAATTAAATCAGAAGGTCTCCAAGGCATTTTTTTTCCAGCCGTTAAATAATAGTAATTGGTGCCTACATTTTATTTCTTTATTTTAGTATTTCAGTGAGACTAATTAGTAAGGATTGTGGTCGGTACTTAGAGCCTGGATCAAGCAAATACTATCTTTATAATATGGATTATTTTTAACAATTTATTCCAATTGTGTTCACTAAATCGTTAGTCCATTTTTTCCATAACGAAAGGTCTTTATTAGATGGATGCACCTTAAAATCAATACAGTTATTTCGAATAGGTACTATATCATTTTTGAAAATATTTCGTAATCTATTTTTAAACCAATTTATTTATTTATTTTGTAACATAAGACTTTTCAACCATTAAGGTTATTTTAGCCCTAAACTGATAATACAGATAATATAATAATAATACTAATAATACATGCATATATACTAATAATACATAAATATATATTAATAATAATACATACATCCAATAATATAATATACGAAATAATACATACATATATACTAATCATAAAATACATAATCAAATAAAATACATAATACACTAAAACATGCATAATACTAATAATACAGATACAATATTTAAGTTAAATACAAACAATTCTATAAGATAACTACATATAAGAAAAGAATAAAATAAATATATATAAAATATTAAAAATCAAAAACAGTAACTTTTATTTTTTTTATTTTGTTAAATATTGATGTATCTTTTAGACCCAATTTACTTGATCATTTAGGCGATGCAAGATTTAACTTTTAACGTTACAGAAGTAGATGTTTTATTATGCTTTGGAATAAAATTAACTATGAACTTAGTAACTTTCTGAAAGAACTGCGTATTGCATTTCAATTGGAAATACCTAATGCACTCTTTAGGATTTAAAAAGATAAAATAAAATCGAATACATATATAACTGAGTGTTTTATAAGGAGCCCTGAGTGGATGGATTCCGCGAAAATATTTTGTTGGAAACCATTAGCGTAATGGAGTCCCCTAGTTTAGTGGCTAGCGTAACATCCTTCTCTACTCAAGGTCGTGGGTTTGAACCTGGGAGGGGGTCCTAGAATTTTTTAATTGAAGTGAAAAGTTATACAGCCCTTCAGAGGGGACGTGAATATGTGGTCCCAGGCCTGTGCGATGTTAGGTACGAGTTAAGCATAGTTCGATTAACTAAAACTGCGCTAATTACCAGCTGATTAACAGCCATGGAGGCATCCGAGCTGCGACTGGTGTATGCTGAAAGATGATATTAAAGGATCTTAGTGTTTATCTCAAAAAATGTTACCATTATTAATAGGGTATAATATTGGATTGATCGTAAGTAATCACCTCTGTATCAACTCCTAATATTACTATCAACCCCTAAATATAGATATAAGAGAACTAAACATATACTGTTATAAAATTCTAAGTAACTCAATTCCATCATATGATTTTAATAACTATAATTTTGTTTAATTATTTATTTTGATTTTTATTTCTATCTGATTATTTTTTTTTTGTTTTGTTTTCTTAGTTGGGTTTTTTTAAACTTTTTACCAACAATAAAAACAATTGATGTACAAAATAAATGTTAGCAAATAAGTAGCGCATTGTAATGGATTTCCAATCAATGTTTTTAAAACTGTGTAGATGTATTCTATACAAATAAAGACTGATATTGTTGTAAAAAAAAACCAAAAAAGAAACCCTCTGTATCAATTAAAAAAAAATAATACCTTCCATGGAGTAAACTCCAGTACGCTAAAGTATACATAATATGAATCAATGATAATATAAACAGTAGATTTGTATTTATTGTTATCAATATAAACATCACCTGTGTATCTACAGTTAATAACATAAACAATGTACACCACGTAAATACCCCAAGATTCAGAAGCAATTAGCAAAATCAATTACCAATTGCATTGGTGAATTGGATCCGGACATGAAATTTCCAGAATGTGTAGATTACTATTATTATTATTTGTGTAATTAGTATGTTAATGTTTTAGCTTGCCTGGCCGGCTACACGACGGAGACAGTGATAGGTCTCTGCCACGGCAAGCGGAGATGTTCGCTCTCGGTCGACTCCTCTGTCTTCGGGAAGCCCTGCCACGAGGACTCAAAAGTGTACCTCAAGGTTGTGTACACTTGCGGTGAGTTGAATATTGACAATTTTTTATACTCAACGATTAATAGTAGGTCGCTGGTTTCTTAAATTGTTAATTGTATTTAGATAATGAATCTTAGAAATTTTTGTGAGGTTATTTCATTTTAATACTTTATTATATTGTATTATTCGTTAACTATTTGTTCATATTTTTTTTTTTCTCGAAGGAAATAATTTTGTTTTTCCACTGGCGCGACAGGCTGTGTAGGCCCTTGTAATCTGCTGGGAGCATACGCCACGTTTTGATGAAATTTTATAGTGTAGTCATCACTCCTTATAATGCCTATTTTTCTGAGTGGCCACCAGTTTACTAACGGGTCTCATATACCCGAAGGTGAGTCTGTGAGTGAATAGCCATTTAATTTTTTGCTTGAAAAAGTCCCGCCGAGAAAGGGAACAGAACTCACAACCTTTGGAGTGAGAGACTACCGCGCTAACCATTCAGCCACCGGCTAGCCTAAATCAATTTACATTGCAGTAATGTTATTCTCAATGGACATTTTTAAGAGTAATTCAAATAATTATTGTTGGTACAAAACTATATATAATACGATTTATGTATACCATACACATTTTATTATTTTTTCAACTTTTTAGTGGCGAGGCAGGTGCTCCTGGCTAAGCTTGAACAGCCATCAGAACCCGACGAACCTCCGGAACCGGGAGAACCCTGGCCGGACTACGACGAAGAGGAAGAAGCTGCACCCAACACTAGCGGCCATCGCAATAACGATTCGGGCAGTCTCTATCATATAGGTGATTCAAATAAATTTTTAACTATAAATATATAATTAA
>JAJSOM010000321.1:0-17091 GCA_023052935.1 Piezodorus guildinii
CGAGACCTAGCTAAAGGCCCCTGGAGCCCAGAGAGGAAATGCCCTGATGAAGGATTCCACTGCCGACCCAGATGCGGACATAAATATTAACACGCCAGGGACCTAATGATACAACCCCTTCCTCCTCCCGGTCGTTTCAACGACACTACTTCCAGTCGATGGCCTTGTTTGTCTGCGCCCTGTCTCCAGCCCCTCTGCGATTTGTCATTCCTTCCACACCTCTTCTCGCTTCCCATTTAGATGATACTCCTCAATTCCTTTTTAAATCGCTACAAGGTGGAATAGGATATGTACCACTTAGTTCCTAGTGGATTGTCTAATCGATCCGAATTAAAGACACATTACATTCATTCAGTCATTTATTTGGTCGCTGTTAGGACTTATTTCCAGACGCTATTTTAGTAATTAGAAAAAAATCTGGTGCGGGCAACACACGACTTTTACTTGCCTCCATCGTTAAAATTAATAAAACAATTTTCAAATACATATAGAGATAAAAATGAGTGATGATGAGTCAAAATGAATTTCTATAGAAACAAGTGTTTCATTGAAAAATCTATTATGTTATTATCCAAAACAATCAGTTAGTTTTATTGGCTTTCCATCACTCTTTATTAACTTTTACAAGTTTGCGCATAAGATAATATTTTTTCTTAAATCTTTAGTTTTCCCAACGTCATACAAAAAAATATATATATATTGGGTTGTTTCACATGAAATGTCCGTTTTTATAGTTTGTGAAATACATAAAGGATTTAGCAGGTCTCTGTTGTAATTAGCAGTTATTAATCCTCTACCTTTGTATTGTAAACATTAGCTTCATAATCAATTACTCACTTTTTAGTATAGAGTACCAGTGTCATGGCCGAAACTAAAGTCAAGCTTAGTTATCGCTCTGCACTAACATTCATATAACAGTGGTATTAGTTCACGGATTAATGCCAAAGTTTACAAACATTGTGTATTAAAGTCAGTGATCAATTTTATGCAATAAGATTGATGGTGAGTGATTAACAGTTAACTTTTCACAGTGTTCATAGCCTAGAAGTGCAACCACGTTGCAAGCAGGCTCCCGCCTGTGCCGGGCTTATATAGGCTATCACTCACTAAACCGATTCGTTATCAGATCTCCAGTGGCTCGGTAGCAGCGCTCCGATCTACTATCCCGAACGATGTGAGGTCGATACCAGAGGTTCTATATTTTATTATTTTTTTTTTTTTATTTTATTTTTTTTTTTTATTTCTTATCGAAGACTGGTGTAATGCTTGGCGCATAAAGGTGAACGAAGCCAAATGCAAACACGTAACCTTCACTCTTCGACGAAACTCCTGTCCGCCATTTTATTTCAACTTATTACCAATTCCTCTCTCAGATACAGTCCGGTATCTTGGCTTACTGTTAGACAAAAGATTGACTTGGAACCCACATACAAGACTTAAAAGACAAGAACTCAACCGACGATTCGGACAGTTATACCGACTACTCAACAGAAAATCTGAACTTACAGCTGACAACAAATTATTAATCTACAAGACAATACTGAAGCCCATTTGGACCTACGGACTTGAACTGTGGGGGACAGCTAAACGTACTAACATCAAACGCATTCAATCCTTTCAATCCAAAGTCCTCCGTACAATAGTAAATGCTCCTTATTATGTCTCCAACTATACCTTGCACCACGACCTTAATGTTCCATTTATTTCAGACCTAATTCCATCCAAATTTTCCAAATTCCACCAGAACCTATTTCATCATCCTAATCCTCTAGCTCAATCCCTATCCAGCTCCACTCATCCATACAACCCACCTAGAAGGTTGAAACGGCAGTGGCCCCGCGACCTGTTGTAAATATATTGGAGTTCTAGCACTGGCTAGATTCTCCACTCAATGTGATGTACGTATGAGTGTGTGTATGTGTATATAGGTATAAATGAATTCTTGACTATTGTATTGATTCATTATTGTGTATATATTTTATTGTAATTTTATTCCGTGTAAATATTGTATGAATGTAGTATGTATGATATCTTTCAGCACTACTATTAATGTCCAAATTGGGACAGATTGTAATTTTACTGAATAAAAATTGTTGTTGTTAAAATTGTTGTTGTTGTTATTTTTTTATTTAAAATTATTTTTTTTAAATTAATAATAATTAATTCATTTTTTAAGAAATAATAAATGTTTTCATCTATATATATATATATATATATATATATATATATATTTTTTTTTTTTTTTTTTTTAATTCAATACTTATGTGTATATAATTGTAAATAAGTTATTAGTTAAATATTTCTTTTCTTCATTTTTTTTTTTTCTTTCCTCTAAATTTAATTATTTACAAGTTTATTATCTCATATCATTATAATGTCCACGGACGAAAATTCATTGATGGATACCGACGATGACACAGTCTTCAGTGAAGTAAGCGAAACTGACTCGCAGTACTTAACTCGCAGAACACTCCACAAGCGTAATCGAAATATGAATCCGAATTCTGTAGAAAATTCACCGAACAAGAAAAAAAAAAAGAAATCCAAGGCGAAACCAGCTTCGCCAACATCAATTCAAAACCAGAGTACAACCTCAGCTAGCACAATTCAATCTGAAAACAATCCTCCAGATGTACTTGCCAGCAACAACAACATTGCAGCCACCAGTGATTCATCTTCTACGCCTTCAGCTTTAGCACCCCAATTCAACGAGCCTGAGCCACCTCCTGTTTATGTCAATAACATTCAAGACTTCATAAAGTTTGGCCAGGAAATCTCCGCTCTAATTGGACAGGTCAATTTTAAATGCTTTTCAAGACTAAAATACGTTAAAATTAATACCACCAACAAAGATATTTATTAGAAATTGGTTAAACATTTAACAGAACGACAGTACGACTTTCACTGCTATCAGCTGAAAGAAGACAAAACATACCGTGTAGTTTTGAGAGGTCTTCACTACACCACTCCTACTGACGCCATCAAGAACGCAATAGAAGAACTAGGGTACAATGTGAGACATGTTTCATGTGTCCGACAGGTATCCATTGCCACTATTTTTTGTCGACCTAGAGTCTGCACCTGGGAATCACGAAATTTTCAAGGTCAACCGATTATTATATTCATGTATCAGATTCAAGGAGCCTAGGCTGAGAACAGAAATTGTACAATGTACAAACTGCCAAAATCTTGGGCATACAAAAACATATTGCCACCATCCTCCAAGATGTGTAAAGTGCGCAGGGTCACACTCTTCTGTAACCTGTGAGAAACCAAGGGATGCCCCAGCAAAATGTGCTTTATGTAGTGAAGCACATCCAGCAAGCTATAGAGGATGCATTGTCTATAAAAACATGCTGAGGCAAAAAAGTTTATATTTAGCAGCTCTAACCCAAAGGAACGCAGTGCCAGAAAACGAAATACAAGGACCTTCTATCAAGTACACCTGTGTCGCAGCTCCCAGAAGGGATCGAAGAGAAGCAACGACAATCAAGCTCGAAATTTAACCCTACGTCCTATTCTCAAGTGGCCACAAAACTTCCATCCCAACTTCAGTCGTCTCAAACCTCCTCATCACAGTCTCAATCATCCCATCATCCGTCCCAGTCTTCCTATGGTCATCCACAATATACCCATCCACTACCTCAAAGACCTCATCCTCAACCTCAGAAACCCCATCCTCAATTCAAATTGCCTAATAATGAAGCTAAAAACGCATCTCTAAGGGTGAAGTTACCACCACTTATCCCTCAGAATACTCCCATGGTTCCACCTTCATCCATATCAATAGTCCAGGACAGCCAATCACTAGAAAATCCTATAGATGTGGAACCTAAACCACTATTTCAAAGAAGGGTTCAACCTTTACCTAGGCAGATGAATCCTCCACCTCAAGAGACATCCTTCTGAAATTACTCTTATTCTTTCATCTTTCCTTCAGGATCTCCAAAATAACATTAATCCACTTATTACTCTCCTTACAAGACTCCTTTCTGCAATTCCCTTCACTATCCCAAGATGAATAAGAAGACCCTGGCTATTCTATTATGGAACGCTAATGGACTGATTAATCACCGAGACGAGCTTGACTTATTTATTCACGACAATAACATAGACATTGCCCTCATCACTGAAACCCATTTCACTCCTCATTCACACTTTTACATACGTGACTACATCACATACAGATCAGATCACCCTGACAAAACATCCCACGCTGGCTCTTGTATCCTTATTCACAATTCCTTAACTCACTCCCTGATTCTTTCTACTCCAACTGACGCCATCCAATCTACTTCTATTACCTTATCCTGCCGTCCATTTAACATAACCATCTCAGCTGTATATTGTCCTCCTGCCAATTCCCTCTCCTCTCATCAACTTGATTCCTTATTTCAGTCCTTTGGTCCGCGCTTCATTGCTGGAGGAGATTACAACGCCAAAGGTCAACGGTGGGGGTGCCGAACATCCAACACTCGTGGCAGGATTCTCTCCCAGATCACCACTTCCAACAGCTATTCCGTCTTATCACCCAAATATCCTACATACTGGCCTACTTCTCTTAAAAAGCGCCCTGATATTCTTGACATATTCGTCACATCTCAAATCCACACCTTTCAATGTACAGTAACGTCCTTAGAAGACCTCTCCTCAGACCATAGCCCAGTTCTGCTTCTCCTGCATTCTAACCCTATTCCTAAATCCTTCCCTCCTTCACTAATTACAGGACATGTTGACTGGGACAACTTTCGCTCTGATCTAGAAAACGAACTTGACTTAAAGATTCCACTAAAGACAGAACAACAAATTAACTCTGCCATAGAAAAACTGACAAGAACAATAGGTACTGCAATTAGTAACAACTCATCACATCCCAAAAATAATTATTCCCGTGACACTAACTTACCGACTCACATTCGAAAATTATTAACAGAGAAACGGCGTGCAAGAGCTAAGTGGCAAAGGTCCAGATACCCGTCCGACAAAACATACTATACTCACCTAACTAACAAACTCAAAACTGAAATTAGAAAATTCAAAATGCAAACTTTTCAGAACTTCACAGAAAACCTAAGACCAACTGACAAATCTCTATGGACAACTACCAAAACTCTGCTCAAATTTAAAACCTTTAATCACCCACTCCTTACCGAATCTTCTACCTGGTCTCGATCAGATAAAGAAAAAACTCACATATTTGGTGAACACCTTTACAAAAGTTTTAATCCACATCCTGAAATCCTTAATCCAACCCATATTGACCATATTGAAGCAGAACTAGCTATTCCACTCCAAATGTCCCCTCCTTCCAAAGCCTTTCATCCTTCTGAAATAATTAACGTTATCCATCACAGCACCTGGTCATGATCTCATCACATCCTATATCCTAAAACAGTTACCTCGAAAAGCAATCCTCTACCTTACTTATAAATTCAATGCTACGCTCCGAACCACCTATTTCCCTGAACCTTGGAAACTGTCAATAATCAAAATGATCCCAAAACCTCAAAAGCCTCCTGAACACCCATCCTCATACCGTCCGATCTCCCTTTTGCCCATCATGGGTAAGATCCTAGAAAAACTCATTTTGAAACGCCTTTACCCGATCCTAGAAATGAACCGCATAATTCCTGACCATCAGTTTGGATTTCGGACATCCCACTCTAAAATTAAGCAATGCCACCGTGTGGTAGATGTTATATCCTCCACATTGAAGCGCGGAATGTATTGCACGGGTGCTTTTCTCGACGTGGAACAAGCGTTCGACCGAGTCTGGCACCCAGGACTCCTTTATAAACTCCGTCAATTCCTTCCCGCAACATACTACTTGATAATCCGTTCCTACCTCATTAATAGAACCTTCAAAGTAAATCATAACCTTTCCTACTCTTCCGTATTTTCTCAGTCTGCAGGTGTACCTCAGGGTAGTATCTTAGGTCCCATCCTTTATGCGGTATATACAGCTGATATTCCACTCCATCCATCCACTGTCCTCACAACTTATGCGGATGACACTTGTGTGTTATCCGTCCATAATGATCCATCCGCTGCATCCCGAACCCTTCAGTCTCACATCACAGCCATTGAGGAATGGTGTCAGAACTGGAGGATTAAAATAAATCCTAACAAATCCCACCAAATTACCTTTACCCTTCGTCGCAAACCGTTGACTTCCTGCCCCACTGTATCCTTTAATAATACCCCACTCATACCTGTTGAACAAATCCGTTACCTAGGACTCCATCTTGACAAACGTCTTACATGGAATCCCCATACTCGACTTAAACGACAAGAAACTACCCGTAGATACCGACTAATACAACACTTACTAGACAAACGTTCAAAACTACCAATTTATTACAATAAGCTCATATATGTTACCATCATCAGACCCATCTGGACATATGGAATCGAGCTTTGGGGCTCTACTTAACCATCTAATTCCTCTCGCATTCAATCGTTACAATCCAAAATCCTTCGCAAAATCCTAAATGCTCCTTATTTCGTTACGAATAAAATCATCCATAAAGACCTAAATATCCCATTTGTCGCAGAACTAGCCCGAAACAGATATGCCTCTTTTCATTCCAAACTCCCAACCCACACGAATCCTCTTGTACGCAACTTATCATTCCCATCTATTCCTGACAACCCACCGAGGCGATTGAAAAGACGATGGCCTCGAGACCTACTGTAATTAAATTGACATTGAAGTGCTACCACTGGGTAGTTTCTTCACTAGACATTATCACGCCCATAAGTGTAAATTAGCCCATTTACTTGTTGTATATATTATATGTACAGTTGTAAATATCAATAAAATGTTTTAAAAAAAAAACAAAAAAACTTTTTAGTATACCTCCAAATATGAACATAGGAAACACGCAATTTTCGAGTAATATTTGTGTACGAGCTTAAACTCGGCTATTCAGCAGCTAAGGCCGCTAGAAATATTTGCAAGGCGTTTGGGGAAGGGAGTGTTGATGAACGGACCATTCGCCGTTGGTTTGCTAAGTTTTCAGCTAGGGATACCGACTTGGAAAACTTCCCCCGAGGAAGACCTCCGTCCGTAATAGACAACGATGTACTGAAACATACAGCAGAAGGAAACCCCTACCAAACAGTTTAAGGACTCTCAGCACAACTTAATGCAAGTGCATCTACCGTTTCCAGAAATTTAAAGTGTATTGGAAAAGTAAAAAAGCTCGACACATGGGTACCTCATGATCTCACTGAGCGGCAGCAAGACCCCATGTTTCAAAACATACCGTGCAAAAATTGAAAGAACTGGGCTACGAAGTTCTTCCGCACCCACCATATTTTCCCGACTTGTCTCCAACAGATTACCTCCTGTTCAGGAATTTAGACAACTTCGTCAAGGAAAACTTTTTGAAAATGATGATCAAGTGAAAAGTTTTCAGATTTTGTTTCACTTCAAAGCTCAGAGTTTTTCAGTTCGGGGATAAAAAAGTTGGTGTAACGTTGGGAAAAATATGTAGAAAAAGGAGGTAAATACTTCGAATAAAATTATCTTGTTTTCATATCGTACTTTTAATAAAAATACTTTACTTGAAAACGGACATTTCATGTGACACAACTCAATATTTGCAGTTTTCCCCTTTAGTTGGATGTCTAATTCATTCAACTTATATATATTCACAAGTTTTTTTAACAATGATAACAAGATGATATGGTTATTTTTATAGAATATACAAAATTATATCCTGGCTTGGGACAGGTAAATTGGCGGAGCTGAATTTGTCCGTATAATTTTGTTGTTATACAAGAAAGGTGGCAACAGCATTTCAGGAACCTGCTGAGTCCAAGAGACTCGGAGATCTACTTGGAAGACCATGCAAAGTTACCATTGGGTACAAATGAGGATGACTTGGAAAGCATTCCACCCGACGTAGAGGGCATCAAAGACATCCTTAAAAAACTCAAAAATAATACAGCACCAAGTAATGATGGACTTTCCGCAGAGTTGTTCAAAACAGGACATTATGAAGTTGCCAAGGAACTGCAGGAACTAATAGCTCAGATATGGGAAGAGGAACGTCTACCTGAAGAATGGAATAAGGCTCTTATAATGCCCGTGTGCTTGAAGAAGGGAGAGTCCACAATATGCAGGAACTATCGGGGGATTAGTTTGCTAAGCGTTGCGTATAAAATTTTCTCCATATCCCTTTATAACAGGCTCCTTCCATATGTAGATCAGAAACTGGATGACTATCAGGGTGGTTTCCGGCCCACTAGGTCTATTATTGATCAAATCTTCGCCCTGAAGAAAATCTGCGTGAAGATGAATTAGTTTCAGAAGACTACCTAGATGTTGTTTATTGATTTTAAGGCAGCCTATGGTACCATTGCTAGAAGTAAGCTGGTAGTAGCCATGCATGAACTGGTATTACCATGTAAACAAATTCGTTTAGTAAAATGCACAATGGCGAATACAACCTGCCGAGTGAAATATTATGGACTATCGCAGCGCTTGAAGTGAAAGGTGGCCTAAGTAAGGCGGGGGATCCAATAGCTCCTTTCCTGTTCAATATAGCTCTGCAAGCCATCCTCAATAGGGGTAAATTAGAATAGCAAGGGACAATATTTACTATGATGACCCAAATACTTGCATATACGGATAACGTTGTCGTTATTGGGAGATCCCAGCAGTGCATAAGAGCACCCTTTAAAGCAATGGATGCTGAAGCAGAAAAGATTGGCCTACTACGTAAGTTTGAAAGAGCAGTCCTTAGAAGAATCCTGGGAGCCGTGTTTGAGGATGGTCAATGGAGGCGAAGCAGAAATAGCGAAATGTTCCAGCTTTACCAAGATATTAGTATCTCCTCTCACGTTATGATATAGAGACTAAAAAGGTTTGGACATGTGTTGAGGATAAAACGTGACAGAGTGGCAAGTAGGGTGTACAAGAATATTCCGGACGGCCTGCGCCAGCGTGGTAGAGTCGAAGGGCCGATGGAGGGATAGTGTGGGCAAGGATCTAAGGCAACTCAGGATCTCCCTGAGAAGAGCTACAGATCCTGAAGAATGGTTGTCGCCTGTTGAACCATTAGAAGAAGAAGAAAAACTTTTGTTACTATTATTACAAGTCAAGGCCACACAAATATTTTACGTAGAGGTAATTTAAAATAATTTCCCGATGACATCTCGCGGACCCCTTGCTGTCCGAGGATCTCTATTTGGAAACCATTGCTTTAGGAGATAGATCTGGTATATATGAGGGCTATGGTAGGACTTCATAGACCAACTTCGTTAATTTATTCACTGCCTGCATTTTAACACGAAGTACATTTATTTACTTCACTATTTTAAATATTCCAGTTTATACAGTATTTTCTTGAAGGAGAATAAGTCATTTCTTATTTACCAGTGTTGGCTGTTGCTTGATCAAATGTTAACTGTTTGTCAATTGACTGTTGAATCAATTGTTTTTTTTTTCCGAGCCCATAGCTCTCTGTCCTTCACTGCAAAGTGAATAAGTTAAATTTTGATGCCCTAATGACGGGATAAGTGGAGTATTAACTCTCGAGAAAAGTTTGGCCGAAGATAAACATCACTGTTTACAAAAACTTGTTATCCACTATTGACAACATAGCATTCCTTAAGTGATCGAGGAATATGAAGGTAGTGGACGTACTGAGCAAGCGGAAGGTTTTCCTCAGGTTCAGTACCTACCTAGCCATCGCTGGTCATTCCATCGAACGGGAATCCGTTTGGAAGAGGTATTACGTCTTCATGACCCTGTTTTCTTTGTCTGCAACAGGAGTCCTCACGTATTCGTTTATCGTTTACATCAATGATATTGATTCTTTGGCCGTCATCATGCACCATGCGTCGATCCTAGTCGACCTAGTCGTTGCAACCCAACTGTACTTCTTTAGAAGGAAAATCTTGAGAGAGTTAGTTAAAGGTATTTAATTTCTCACAATGAATTTATTTATTTTCTATTTAAAATAATTTGACTATTATTATTATTTTCTGTATATAGCATTTCCAAGTCAAATTCAACCTTTTCCAAGTCAAATTCAACCTTTTCCAAGTTAAATTCAACCTTTTCCAAGTCAAATTCAACCTTTTCCATTTCAAATTCAACCTTTTTCGATTTCAATAAAATAATTTTTTTTTTTTTATTATTAACATCATTTATTGAAATTTACAACTGTACTTCAAGGTACAACAAGTAAATGTGACAAAAGTTAATTGGCGTGATACAAACTTGAAGAAGAACTACCCAATGGCAGCACTCCTGTAACTTTTCTACACTAGAAGGTCTCGAGGCCATCTTCTTTTCAGACGCCTCGGAGGATTGTCAGGAATTGAGAAGGAAGAAAGTATTGAAACAAGAGGATTAGGGTGGGAATGGAGTTTGTCATGAAAGGAATGGTATCTAGATCGTGCCAAATCAGCAACATACGGAACGTTGAGGTCTTTATGGATAAGTTTGTTCGTGACAAAATAAGGAGCATTCAGGATTTTACGAAGGATTTTGGATTGTAGGGATCGGATACGGGAAGAATTCGATGGTTTAGTAGAGCCCCAAAGCTCCACTCCGTAAGTCCATATCGGCCTTATGATAGTCATGTAGATGAGTCTTTTGTAGTTAAGTGGAAGATTAGAACGTTTGTCTAGTAAGTGTTGAAGAAGTCGAAAGCGTCGTGCAGTTTCCTGTCGTTTCAGTCTTGTGTGAGGGTTCCAAGTAAGGCGTTTGTCAAGGTGCAGTCCTAGATATCGGATCTGTTCAACCGGAACAAGAGGAGTATTATTGAAGGAGACAGTAGGGCAGGATGTCATAGGTTTACGACGAAGGGTAAAGGTAATTTGGTTGGATTTGTTGGCATTAATTTTAATTCTCCAGTTCTGACACCATACCTCAAGGTCTCTGAGGTGGGATTGGAGAGTTTGAGAGGCAATAGTTGGATCAGTATTGACTGATAACACACAAGTGTCATCAGCTTAGGTAGAAAGGAAAGTGTTAGGATGGGAAGGGATATCAGCTGTATAAACTGTGTAAAGAATGGGTCCTAGGATACTGCCTTGAGGAACACCAGCAAACTGACTAAAATGGATGAATAGGAATTATTATGATTGACTTTGAAGGATCTGTCAGTGAGGTAGGACTGGATAATAAGGAAGTATGTTGGGAGGAATTTGCGGAGCTTGTAAAGCAGCCCTGGGTGCCAGACTCTGTCAAATGCCTGTTCCACGTCGAGGAAGGCTCCCGTACAATACAAGCCGCGCTCCAATGTAGACGATACAACGTCCACCACACGATGACATTGCTGGATAGTGGAGTGGGACGTTCTGAATCCAAATTGATGATGAGGAATTATGGAATTAGTATCAAGGATGGGATACAGGCGTTTCAGTATAAGCTTTTCCAAGATTTTTCCCATGATTGGTAAAAGTGAGATGGGACGGTAAGAAGATGGATTTTCTGGCGGTTTCTTAGGTTTGGGTATCATTTTGACAATGGATAATTTCCAGGAAGCAGGAAAGTATGTGGAACGGAGTACGGAATTGTATATGTAAGTGAGATATAGGATAGCTTTTCGAGGAAGTAGTTTTAAAATATGGGAAGTTATAAGATCATGCCCAGGAGCTTTGCGGGATGGTAAACTCTGAATGATGTTAGATATTTCCGAAGGATGGAACGCTTTAGGAGGAAGGACCATTTGGAGTGGGATATCTAATTCATCTTCTATAAACTTAGTGTGTCCGGGATTATGGATATCTGGATGTGGATTAAAGGTTCTAAAAAGGTGCTGACCGAATATCTGGGCCTTCTCTTCATCAGATCTTGTCCAGATACAGAAATCAGTTAGGAGTGGATGATTACAGTTTATGAACTTTAGTAGCTTTTTTGTTGTCATCCATAATGATCTGTCTGTAGTAGTAAGTTTTTCGGTGAAGTTGAGTAAGTTTTGAATTTTTTATTTTTCTGATTTCTGATTTTAGTCTGTTAGTCAGTTTATTATAATAAGTTTTGTCTGATGGATATCTAGTCCTATGCCACTTCGATCTTGCCCTGCGTTTTTCCCTTAATAAGATTCGAATGTGCTGTGGCAAGGTAGTCTCCTGTGAGTTAGTAGTAGTAATGGTTGAAGTGTTGTCAAGTATGCTATTGCTAATTGAGTCAGTCAGAAGGTCAACGGCTTTATCAATATCATGTTTAGTCTTAAGTGGGATCTTTAAGTTCAGTTTGGTTTCCAAGTCACATCTGAATCCGTCCCAGTCCACTCGTCCTGTAATCAGAGTGGGAATGGTGGGTTTAGGAACAAGGCTCGAGTGCAAGGAAAGCAAAACTGGGCTATGATCAGATGATAGGTCATTTAGGGATTTTATTGTGGATTGGGAGGAAGATATCTGAGAGGAAACAAATATATCAAGGATATCAGGACGTTTTTTGAGGGATGTTGGCCAATTTGTTGGGCTCGTAGGAGAAAGGATAGTATAGCAATTGGAGGTAGAGACTCGAGAAAGGACATTACCACGGAAGTTGGATGTCCGGCAACCCCATCGTTGGTGTTTGGCGTTATAGTCTCCTCCAGCAATGAAGCGCGGTCCTAAGCATCGGAAGAGGGTTTCAAGTTGATTAGAGGAAAGGGAGTTACCAGGAGGACAGTATACAGCTGAGAGTGTAAGATGGAAAGGACGAGTTGAAATGATTACCGAGGTTGATTGTATGGCATCAGTTGGAGTAGAAGGAATCAGGGAATGGGATAAAGATTTATGAATAAGGATGCATGATCCAGCATGGGAAGTGTTGTCGGGATGGTCAGATCTATATGTGATGTAGTCACGTATGTAAAAATTTGATCGTTGTGTGAAGTGAGTTTCAGTAAGTAGTGCTATGTCAATGTGGTTGTCATGTAGAAATAAGTCCAGTTCGTCACGATGGTTATGCAGGCCATTAGCATTCCACAAGATAATCGCTAGGGGCTTTACACTCATCGTTGGAGATTAAATGGGACTTGAGAAAGGACTCTGGTGAGAAGGGTGATTAGTGGTTTGATGGTATCTCTAAGATCAGAGAGAAAGGACTCAAGGATGGAGTATATATTGGAAGGATCTTGGTTTGGATACGGATGTGGATAAGATACATGGGGTGGATAATTTATTGGTTCAGGATTGTTGGCTGGGGGCTGAACTCGCCGTGGAGTACGAATCTGTTCAGTCCGCTGAGATAATGGAAGTTGGGGCGTTGGGTGATTCGGTGGATCATAAGGACGTTCAGGAATTTTTTTAGGGTTCTCAGGAGGGAGTTTCACCTGTAAAGGTAGATTATGGGGTGGAATCGGTTGACGGGAAGCTGGTGGTTTAGGACGGGAGACCGGAGGCTTGAATTGGGAGTTTGGAGGCGCCTGACTAGTAGTTGGTTGCTTCCTTGGAGTGGTGACCTCGGAGAGAGATTTCCTGGTTTCCTCAGTAGGAACTCTGGTTGCAGGTGTGGCAGGCTGCTGTGGAGCGATCCTATTGGCAAGTTTCTGAATTTCAGGAAAATCAGATAAATTATTCATCTCTGGTACCTGAGGCAATAAAATAATAAAAATCAAATTAACATGATTTTATGTTTTTATGGTTATTTTAATTACACATTATGTTATTAACCCTTGTGGCTTGTTAAATGATCCCAGGGGCCTTTTTACATATAATTAGTCACGATTATAATAATAAGTATAACCGATACTTTAATTTTTAGACATTTTCGATACAAGGTCTGGTAGTTGGATTACCGGGGTTTCGTTTTATTTTAGTTTTATAATCGCGGGCGAAATATTATCAATAGAGGTTTATTTTAATTGTAGCTGCGTTCCCAAGGGTTCGTTACCGACTACACTATTAATTTTAATCGCGCTCGCTCAAATATGGGTTTATTATAACTTTTTTGTATTTATTGGATACTAGGCTCAGTAGCTGCGTTCCCCAAAAGGTTCGTTACCGATTACACTATTAGATTTAATCGCGCTCGCTCAAATATGGGTTTATTATAACTTTTTCGTATTTATTGGATACAAGGCTCGTAGCTGCGTTCCCAAAGGTTCGTTACCGATTACACTATTAATTTTAATCGCGCTCGCTCAAATATGGGTTTATTATAACTTTTTCGTATTTATTGGATATTAGGCTCAGTAGCTGCGTCTTCAAAGGTTCGTTACCGATTACACTATTAATTTTAATCGCGCTCGCTCAAATATGGGTTTATTATAACTTTTTTGTATTTATTGAATACTAGGCTCAGTAGCTGCGTTCCCAAAGGTTCGTTACCGATTACACCATTAGATTTAATCGCGCTCGCACAAATATGAGTTTTATTATAACTTTTTCGTATTTATTGGATAGTAGGCTCAATAGCTGCGTTCTCAAAGGTTCGTTACCGATTACACTATTAATTTTAATCGCGCTCGCTCAAATATGGGTTTATTATAACTTTTTTCGTATTTATTGGATATTAGGCTCAGTAGCTGCGTCTTGAAAGGTTCGTTACCGATTACACTATTAATTTTAATCGCGCTCGCTCAAATATGGGTTTATTATAACTTTTTTGTATTTATTGGATACAAGGCTTAGTAGCTGCGTTAACAAATGTTCGTTACCGATTACACCATTAATTTTAATCGCGCTCGCACAAATATGAGTTTATTATAACTTTTTCGTATTTATTGGATAGTAGGCTCAGTAGCTGCGTTACGTGGGGTTCTATCCCGACCATTCTATTAATTATTCGTACGCTTACTCAAATATGGGTTTATTATAACTTTTTCGTATTTATTGGATACTGGGATGAGTAGCTGCGTTCTCAAAGGTTCGTTACCGATTACACTATTAATTTTAATCGCGCTCGCTCAAATATGGGTTTATTATAACTTTTTTCGTATTTATTGGATATTAGGCTCAGTAGCTGCGTCTTCAAAGGTTCGTTACCGATTACACTATTAATTTTAATCGCGCTCGCTCAAATATGGGTTTATTATAACTTTTTTGTATTTATTGGATACAAGGCTTAGTAGCTGCGTTAACAAATGTTCGTTACCGATTACACCATTAATTTTAATCGCGCTCGCTCAAATATGGGTTAATTATACGTTTTTCGTATTTATTCGCTATTAGGCTCAGTTGCTGCGTTGCGTGAGGTTCTCTCCCGATTTTCAATTTATTTAAAGTACGCTCGCTCAAGAAGAAGTTTATTTTAACTTTATCGTATTTATGGGCTACTAGGCTCAGTAGCTGCGTTCCCGAAGGTTCGTTACAGGTAATACTATTAATTTTAATTGCGCTAACTAAAGAGGTCTATGAAATAAAAATGGACGTATAATATATATTTAGCTGATAATTATCAAACTCTAAAACATTAGCCAAAAGATAACTTACTATCCTGATAAAAAGGATTAGCGGTAACCCAATAGATGAAAAGTTAAAAAAAAACACGAAATAAACATATATTAGACCAACTAACTAAATAATAAACCCACATTTGAGCGAGCGCGATTAAAATTAATAGTGTAATCTGTAACGAACCTTTGGGAACGCAGCTACTGAGTCTAGTATTCAATAAATACGAAAAAGTTATAATAAACCCATATTTGAGCGAGCGCGATTAAAATTAGTAGTGTAAGCGGTAACGAGCCTTTGGGAACGTAGCTACTGAGCCTTGTATCCAATAAATAAGAAAAAGTTAAAATAAACCTCTATTGATAATATTTTCGCCCGCGATTATAAAACTAAAATAAAACGAAACCCCGCCAATCCGACTACCAGACCTTGTATCGAAAATGTCTAAAAATTAAAGTTTCAGTTATACTTATATTATAATCGTGACTATATGTAAAAAGGCCCCTGGGATCATTTAACAAGCCACAAGGGTTAAAAACATAATGTGTAATTAATATAACCATAAAAACATAAAATCATGTTAATTTGATTTTTATTATTTTATTGAAATCGAAAAAGGTTGAATTTGTAATGGAAAAGGTTGAATTTGACTTGGAAAAGGTTGAATTTGACTTGGAAAAGTTGAATTTGACTTGGAAAAGGTTGAATTTGACTTGGAAAAGGTTGAATTTGACTTGGAAAAGGTTGAATTTGACTTGGAAATGCTATATATTGTATGAATGTGGTCTCATATCACTATTACTATTGTTCATTTTGTAACAAATTGTAATATATGTCAATAAATAAATTTAAAAAAAAATTCTCACAAATATCGTCAATTAATTGTAATCTATATTTATATAGATTTCAATAAATTTTCTGGTCATCGCAGTATCTCAAAAAAAGTTTGGTGCGGGCAACACACCACTTTCACTTATCTCCGTTTTAGAAATCGATTAAAGAATATTAAAATACAGTTAGAGATAAAAATTTGTGAAACTATTAAAAAATAATTAAATAATTTAATTATAAGAATTTCTATAGAAAAATGTGTTTTATTAAAAAATGTATTATTATATTATTATCTAAAATCATCAGTTAGTTTTATAGGCTTTACATCACTATTTATTAACTTTTACTAGCTCTTTTTTTCTAAAATCTTTAGCTTTCTAACGATATATTACACATGTTTATCACTGTTCTTATGCCCAAAAAATTGCATTAAAAAAATATTATTTCAGTTTTTTCCTTTAGTTCGGTATCGAATTCATTTAATTTATATATTTACCTGTTTTTCATCAGTAGTAACAAGCTGATATGGTTATTTTTACAGAATCTACCAAATTAAAGGTAATTTAGAGGAAGGAAATGTAAAATATCGGCTTTTATTTATTAATAAATCTATTTAAGCCCTGGCAGACTTATTTTATTTTATTTATTTTAATCAGAATGAAACCTAAATGATACTAAAGCCCATTAAATTTTATATCGGTATAGCGAGTTTAATCAAAATCGTTGGAGCCGTTTTTGAGAAAATCATAAAAAGGTGCAATATGCATGGTATAAACATTGCTCTTCTGGTTAGCCGATTTTGATGAAAAAGTTTTTGCAACATCTCGGGAGATATAGTTGTCTTAAATATGAAATTTCAGTTTCATAGGACTTTTTGTTTCCGCCCGGGAGTTGCCACACACAAAACCCTTT
>JAJSOM010000323.1:0-15091 GCA_023052935.1 Piezodorus guildinii
TTTAAGGAATCATAAAATACAATCTTTAAAAACAATATTAAATTTTTATTCAATGGTTCATGTTAATTAAAATTAATACAGTGACTAATCGATATTAAACAATAGCTTCCATTTAAGCCAAACTAGACGACTTATTAATATGCTATTATTAGATCTTTATATTATGTTTTTAAACGCTTGTAATCCAAATTCTAAATTTTTATAAAAATTGCCCAATCCTTTGAAGTATTGCTACACCGCCAAGTAGTATCATGGATGCTAATATAAAAGCCTTAATATGTTCCAATATAATCAATTTTTACGTATAACATTAAATGATTAATATAAATCTAAATGGTACTTCCACACCTAACTTGAATAAAAAGTATAAATTTAAAAAATTTAAATATTAAAAAAAATCATTATATATAAAGAAACAGTTAATTTAATATCAACGAAATTTCTAAATAAATAAGCATTTTATTAACCACTCCGAATAGATTAACGTCATAATAATGGAATAACCCAGCATTTAATTATGCCATTATTATAAATCAAAGTAATTGAAGTTAGTAATCATACAATAAATTACCATTCACTGATAATAATGTAATGAAAGATAACATTGAGAAAGTGGGTTTTTAATTACGAGGTCAAGCATTTTAAAAAAATAAATCTTATATTCTAATCCATTCCAACTTCGAACGTTAAAATTACGAGACCAACTTTCACTATTGCTATATTTGTCATAAAACGTGCAAGTATTCTTAAAGTCAAGATTGAAATTTGGATTGCTTTAGCCTAATTTAATTAATTTCATTATTCTTATAATAATTTAAATTTTTAAAAACTTCAACGACAGTTCCAACGTTTTTAGTCATAAATATTACATTAAAAAATTTATTATTTTGTACTAATAAAAAAAAATACTTAATTTAAATAGTAAGTAAGTCAATTCGGATTTAAATTAAGTTAAAATTAAATCTGACACTATTGAATCAATTATCTAAATAAATAATCTTATCTTAAGTATTATAATGATAAAATTTTAAAAAGATTATTAATATAAAGTCGTTTGAAGGGTATACCAAGGCTACCATTCTCCGTACTTAGTAAATAATGATTAGAATCGAATTTTGTTAGCAATATTGAAACCATTTAATATGTATTGCCATCTTTTTTCGTTTACCTTGTAATAGTTAAAACATTCTTCATAATTATGTCATCATTGTAATGTCATTAATGAGCAAAAAGTTATTGCTAGTATACTGTAGATTACTTAATTTGCTTTTAAAAAATTAGCATTCCATATCAGTTTTAATAAGAAGAATGAAAGTACATTTAAATTAATCTTTGATTACATACTCTAAACAATATTGATTTATTAGTTTTATTTAGATTATGACTTTGCTTTTTTGGATCAGAAATGTCAATAATGTTTAATAAATCTCGATTTGGAACTGAATAAGTCAAATTGTTAATACGAATCTATACATCAGATATTAAAATAATGTCATATTAGCACAGATAGTGAATATTCCCAATTTTTCCAATTTTGATCTTTTACTTTAGAAAACAGGGAATTTCAATTGGACCCGAATCTTAAAGTACAGCGAGTTTGTATAAATTATAAAAAAATTTTCGAGCTAATTTGTAAACTTACAGTAGATACTCATTTTTAGGTAAATATAATAGTTTATCATAAAAAAATTATTTGCATAAATGAATTTTTAATCTTTACCATTTCAAACATTGTTTTAATGATCTTTAATTTAAAGTGTATATAACTGATTATTTAAAAACTTTTTGTTAAAATATTTGAATTTTTAATTTCTTTCATAAAATGAAAAATTTTCAACATTAACTACCATTGTTGATATCTTCTTGATATTCGTGATATTTAATGTAATTTTATACTCCATTTATATAACGTCTTAATTTCTAATGGATTTACTATTATAACGAAAACAATTGTATTAAAATATTGAAAATATTATTATTATCTACAATTGAATAACCTTTGAAGCATTCAAACCATGTTACGTTTCTTAAAATGAAAACTAGAACGTTTTAACTTAAGAATAAAATACAAACGGTTATACATTGACATTAAATTTGACTATAGTGCATCGCTTAATTGAAATTCGAAGCCATGATTCCAAGCATCAAAATGTAAGATGCTATAACATCATAATATATTAAAAAAACATTGTATAGATAAATATTTTAAACGGGACCCTTTTAAGAATATTTAAAAGGGTTTTTTATAGTCTTTGATTTTTTTAAAAAAAAACCCCCCCAAAAAAACAATAAAAAAAGGGGAAAAAAAAAAAGTAAACCAAAAATTTCATTGGAAAAGATTAAATTTATTTTCTTTTAAAAAAATAAAATTTTTAAAAGGTACAATTATAATTGGGTAACTTTTAAAAAAAATACCCAAAAAAATTCCCAAAAAAAAAATTTTAAATTTTTTTAATTAAAAAACCCTTTAAAAATTTAAAATTTTTTTTTTATATTTTTTAAATTTTAAAAAAAAAAATTTTTGGTTTTTATATTGTAAAATAAAAATAAATTTTGAAAATTTTTTTTAAAAAATTTTAAAAAATTTATTTATTTTGTTTTTCAAATTTTTTTTTTAAAAAAATAAAATTTTTTTTAAATTTAAAAATTTTTTTTAAAAAAAAATTTTCAATTTTTTAATATTTTAAAAAAAATTTTTTTTTTTAAAAAAAAAATAATTGTTTTTTTTTAAAAATTTTTGAAAAGTTAAAAACTTTTTTTGGGTTTTTTTAAAAAAAAAAATTTAAAGGTTTAATTTAAAATAAAAAATAATTTTAAATAAAGAAAATTAAATAAAAATAGTAACAAAATTTATATAAATTTAAAATTTAAATCAAATTTGAATAACAAGTTTTTTAAAAAAATTCCCGGAAAAATTAAAGAATAATTTTTTTATTTAAAAAAAAAATTTTTTTTTTGTTTTTCGTTTTTTTGTGAAAAATTCTAATACAAACTTTAATGATTTTTTTTAAAATTTAAAAATTTTTTTTAAATAGAATTAAATGAACAAAATTAAATTTTGGTTTTTTAAAATTTTTTTTTAAAATTTTTTTAAAAAAAATAATTTTAAAAACTTTAAATTTTTAGTTAAAAAAAATTTTTATTGGGTATTAATTTTTTTTTTAAAAACAAAATGGAATTTTTCCCAAAAAAAATTTTAGGGGGAAAATTTTTTTTTTTTTTTAAATTGTTTGACTATTCCTCGGGAAAAATTTTTGGGTTAAATTAAATTGATAAAAGGGGTTTTTTTAAAAATTTTTAATTTTTTTTTTTTAAAAAAAGGGGGGCGTAGGTTTTCCCGTATCCCTTTTCCTTTTTGTTTTTTTTTTTAAAAAAATTTTTTTTAATTTAAAATTTTAAAAATATGAATTTTTTTTTCGAAATTTATTAAAATGAAAAAAAATTGAAAAAAAAGATTTAAAAATTTTTTTTAAATTTTTTTAAAAAAAAAAAATTTTATAAAAATTATTTTTTTTTTTAAAATTTTTTAAAATTTTTATTTAAAAAATTTAAAAAATTTTTTTAAATTTTTATTAAAAATTTTTTTTTCTTTTAAAAAAAATTTTTTTTTAAAAAATTTTTAAAAAAATTAATTTTAAAAAATTTTTAAAACATAAATTTCAAAAAATTTAAATTTTTTCTTTTTTTTTTAAAAAAAATTTTTTTTGATTATTAATAAAAATTTTGGTTTAAAAAAATTTTTAAAAAAAAACAAGGGTTAAAAAAAAAAAATTTTATTTGATAAAAAAATTTTTTTTATATTTTCTTTTCGTTCCCAAAAATAAATTTTTTAAAGGGTTATTTAAAAATTTTCAAAAATTTTAAAAAATTTTTTAAATTTTTAAAGTAAGGGTGGGGTTTAAAATTTTTTAAAAATTTTTAAAAAAAAAATTAAATTTTAAAAAAAAAAATAAAAAATTTTTAAATATTAATTTTTTCCCCCCTTTTAAAATTTTTTGGGGAAATTTTGAAAAAAAAAATTTTTAAAATTTAAAAAAAATAATTTTTTAAAAAAGTAAAATTTTGATAAATTTTTAAAAAAATTTTTAAAAAATAAATTTTTTAACAGTAATTTTTTTTAAAAAAATTAAAATTTTTTGTTTAAAAAATTTATTTTAAAAAATTTTAGGAAACAATTTTAAAAAATATTTTTTTTTTCAAAAAATTTTTTTAAAGGGAAAAAATTTTTAATTTTTAAATTTTCAAATAGTTTTGTTTAATTTTTAAAAAATTAAAGAATGAAATTTTTAAAAAATTTTAAATTTTAAATTTTTAAAAATTTTTTTTTTTTTTTTAAAATTTTTTGAAAATTTTTTTTATTTAAATTTTAAAAATTAATTTTCAAAAATTTTTTTTTTTGTTAAAAATTTTTTTTAAAAATTTAAAATTAAATTTTTTTAAATTTTTAAATTTTTTTTTAAAAATTTTAATTTTAAAAATTAAAAATTTTTAAAAAAAATTTTTTTTTTTTAAAAAAATTTTAAGGTTTTAATTTTTAAAAATAAAATTTTTTTTAAAAATTGTTGTTTTGGGAAAAAATTTTAAAAAAAAATTTTAAATTTTATTATTTTTTTATTTAAAAAAACAAATTTTAAATTTTTTTTTCAAATATTCCCTTTTTTAAAAAAAAATTTTTTTAAAAATTTTTTTAAAAAAAAATTAAAAAATTTTTTTAAAAATTTAAAAAATTTTAAATTTTTTTTATTTTTAAAAAAAAATTTTTAAAAAAATTATATTCTTTTTTTAAAAAAATAAATTTTGTTTTGTAAAAAGAAAAATAAAATTTTTTTTCCCCTTTAAAATTTTTTTTTTTATTTTTTTTTATTTAAAAAAGAGGGGAAAAAAAAATTAAAAAAATTAAAAATAAAGTAAAAAAAACCCCCCTTTTTTTTTTAAATAGGGGTTTTTTTCCCAAAATTTTTTTTAAAAATTTTTTTTTTTAAATTTAGGGAAAAAATTTTTGGGAAAGGAAATTTATAGGTTTTTTTAATTTTTTAATAAACCTTTTTTTTTTAAAAAAAAGGTTAAAAAATTAAAACAAATGTTATTTTTTTTTAAATTTTATTTTTTCCAAAATTTTCCTAAAATTTTTGGGTTTTTTTCGAAATTTTTTTTTAAAAAAAAAGAGCCCCAAAAAAATTTTTTACCTTTTAAAGATTTAAAATTTTTTAAATAATTTTAAAATTTAATTAAAACTTAAAAAATTTTCCAAAAATTTTAAAAAAAATTTTAGGAAAAATTTTTTTTATTTTTTAATTAAAAAAATAAAATTTCTTTAAAAAATTCCTTTTTTTAATTTTTTCCCCTTCCCCCCCCGATAAAAAGGGAACTTTTTTAAAAATTTTTAAATTTTTGTAAAAATTTTTTTTAAGGAAAAAGTTTTTTTTTTTTGGGGGGAAAGGGGGTTTTTTTTAATTTTTCAACCTTTTTTTTTTTTAAATTAAATTCAAATTTCCAAAAATTTAAAAATTTTGCCAAATTTTTTAAAAAGGGGGAAAACCCCTAATTTTAAGTAAACTTTATTAAAAAAAAAAACCCTAAAAAAAATTTTTTTTATTAGCAAATAAACTTTTTAAATTTTTTTTATTTTAAAAAATAATTTTTAAAAAATTTTTTTTTAAAAAATTTTTTTTAATTTAAAAAAATTTTCCCCAAAAAAAATTATAAAAAAAATTTTTATTAACCCAAAAATTTTCCTAAAAGAAAATTTTTATACCCAAAAAAAATTTAAAAAAATTAAAAATTTTTTTAAAGTAAAATTTTTTTTTTTTTATTAAAAAATTTTTAAAAATAATTTTTTTTTAAATTTAAAATTTATTTAAAATTTTTTTAATGTTTTTTCCCTTTTTTTTAAAAATTTTTTTTTACCCAAAAATTTTTTTTTACCCATTTCCCGTAAAATTAAAAAAATTTTTTTTAAAAAAACCTTTTTTAAAATTTTCCTTTTTTTTTTTAAAAAAAAATTTTTATAATTTTTTATTTAAAAAAATTTTAAATGTTTATATTTTAAAAAAAAAAATTTTATTAAAAGTTTAAAATTTTAAAAATCTTTTTAAATTTTTGCAAACCAATAAGTTTTTTTTAGAAAAAAAAAAAAGGGGATAAATTTTAAAAAAATTTTTTAAATTTTTTAAAAAAAATTTTAAAAAAAAATTTTGTTTTAAATTTGCCCAATTTACTTTGTTTTTAAAATTTTTTCCCAAATGGGGGGAAAAAGTTAAAATTTTTTTTTGGTAACCCGGGAGTATGGTGGGAAAAATTTTTAAAAAAATTTTTTTTTTTAAAATAAAAATTTTTATTTTAAAACCCGTTTTTTAAATTTAAAAAATTTTTTCCCAGATTTTTTGTTTTTTTTTTTTGGTTTAAATTAAAAGTAAATTTAAAAAAATAAAATTTAAATTTAAAAAAATTTAAGGGTTTAAAAAAAATTTTTTTTTTTTTTTTCTAAAAATTTTTTAAAAATTTTTAAAAAAATTTTTTTTTCAAACCCCATTTTTGGCAAAAAACCCCCCACAAAATTGAATTTTTAAAAAAAAAAAAAATAAAAATTTCAAAATTTAAAAATTAAAAACCCCCAATTTTTTTTTTTAAAAAAATTTTTAAGTTAATTCAAAATTTTAAAAAATTTGGGGTAAATAAAAAAAAAATTTTAAAAAATTTTTTTTTTAAAAAAATTCGTTAAAAGTTTATTTTATTAAAAAAAAAAAATTTAGTAACCCTTTAAAATTTTTAAATAATTTTAAAAAAATTTTTTTTAAAATGTTAAAAATTTAAAAAATTTAAAAATTTTTAAAAAAACCCAAAAACTTTTAAAAAAAAAATTTTAAATAAATTCTTAAAAAAAAAGGGGGGAAATTTCTTTTTAAAATTTTTAAATTATTTACCTTTTTAAAAAAATTTTTATTTTAAAAATTTAATATATTTTTATTAAAATTTTTTTCCAAATTTTCAAAAACCCCCCTTTTTAATTTAAAAATTAAATTTATTTTAATGTTTTTATTTTTTATTTTTTTCTGGGAAAAAAAATTTTTTTAAAAAATTTTAATTTTTAAAGGGTTTATTTTTTTAAAAAAAAGCGTTTTTTAAAATTTTTTTCCCCTTTTTTGGGTTTTAAAATTTTCGTCCCTTTCAATTTTAAAAATTTTTAAAAAACTTGTGATTGGGTTTTTTAGAATTTCAAAAAGATATAAAAAATTTTTTAAATTTTAAATTTATATAAAAATTAGTTATTATAAAACGAATAAAATAAAATTTTTATATGTTAAACATAAAATTTAATTAATGTAATGTTTCCATATATAGGGTTTATCAGATAAAAAAAAAACAAGCATTGAAATTTTTAAATACTAATCGATTTCTTAATTTAAAAAAATTTTTTTGTCTTGGTAAAAATTTCATATTGTTTTAATAAATCCTTAACAATATTTTACTGAATAACAAGAGCAATTCTTTTGGAAATGATTTATGAATAATTTCCTGTTGAGCACTATTGGGTTCCCTATGTTCAAAAAACCCCCAAAACGAAACAATAGTAATAAAGCAAAACGTTTTTTTAAAATTACGTATCACAGCTTAGATTAAAAAAATAAATAAGTTAGTTTCCATAATTCACCCTTCTGTTTTTTCTCTTAAAAATTAGGTGTAAATGCATTTACTAAAAATTTCCCATGTCAAAATTGCGAAATTCTAATAATATTTTAAGACTTCATTTGAACATTTAATTAAAAACCTTTACCTTTTACCAAGATCAATAGAATAGCTTATTAAAGCGTTTACTGGTTTTCATAAATCACTATGCTTTTTTTCTCTAAAGTGTCAATAGCACGACCAAACGATTAGCACTGTTATTATCAAATTAATTTTAAACTCATTTTTTTTTCCCCTATATTTATTATGTCTATTTAAAGCACTTAATAAAAATCTTAATTGGTGGAACCTATAATATGGACAATTTTAGTAAACTTTTTACCTTGGGAATTTTAAAAAATGTTTAAACTTTTTTAACCATATAATTTATGATCTTTAACGTACAGGGTATAAATTTCTAATGCATACGAATGCAAATTGATGTTCTATTAAAAATTTATAATTTGGGAAGAAGGTTATTAATTAATATTTTCTAAAACTATTGATAATTTTTGTGAGCATTTCATTAACCCAATGGCCAAAATTGGTAAATGAATTTGGCATAAGTTTTGACTTAAACTAGGTTTTAAAGGATATTTTCTTCAATAATCATCAAATAGGAGATTAAAATTTTACTATGATAGTTGATTTTATATTTCTTAAATTCTTAAAGAAAACTCAGAAATGATTTTGCATGACTTTACCTTTGGGAAGTTCTTGATAATTTTAAACCCAAATTTTAAAATTAATTGCATTAGAATGAAATAAATAACAAAATTTACTAATATCCCGTAAAATTAGGATTAAACATATTTACTTCCAAAATTTTTAAATTGTTTTAAGTGAATAATTGGATTTTTTGAATTTATTAGTTCTTGAATGGCTTTTGAAACAACCATAAATATATTTAATATGTTTTTTTTTCAAATAAAAAACAGATTTACAATGTTAAATTTAATGCTAAAGAGTAAAATTCTAAATTTTAATTTAAGAAAAAAAAAGAATTTAACAATTTTTTTAAATTCATGATTAAAGTGTAATCAGTCCCCAATAAAACCTCCCAAACTTCTAAAAAATATTGTCCTTTTGGATTGACCACCTATTTTATCTATACATAGGTTAGATTGAAGATGTATTGCATGCGATGAATTTACATAAATTTATTCATTTTTATTTCAGTTTTTTACTGTAGCAGAATAATCGTAAAATTTCTTGAGAGCACTAACCCAAACAAATTTAAAATCAAATTATTAGGACTTAATGTTCATTCCCTTCTGATAAATTTTTTAAAAGCTGTTTTAAAATTTATTCCCCCTCGTTAAGTATGCGTGTCTTTAGACTAGATTATTGGAAAAAAAGCATTTATTAATCACCATTAGCTTGATTATCGAAAGGATCCGATTTTTAGGATTAACGAATGCCTGAATTCCAATAAAATTAAAGTTAATTTAGATTAAGAATTTTTATATAGATCCAATTTAAGGATATTTTTTAAAATTCTTGAAATTATCGGCAAAAGTTAATGCATTAAGCCCGTACACAGCTCTAAAAAAGCTCAAATTTAATATTTTAACATTTTTTATCAAACCGCAAATTGGGAAAAGCTGACTGAAAGGTATATCAAAAATTAAATTATTTGATTACATATAAACCCGATTTTGAAAAGAGAGCCAGATTCCATACTAGGGTTTTCAGATGCTGCATTCGTTAATGAATAAATAAGGAATAATCCATTCTTTTAAATTTCCACCTTTTTCAAACTGATTTGATCATTTCAACAATAATGCCAGTCCAACAATTTGTCATTAAATTTTATTCCCTTGTCAAATAGTTATTTAAAATTTCTAAATTTATAAATATTTTCCACCATTTAAGCTTTTTTATACTTTAAGAATGGTCTTTGATGAAAGAAACAGGCTTTTTTAACTATTCGGTAATTTAAAGGGTACTTATAATATTTAAAAACTTAAAAAAAAGAAGTTACACTTAAATTCTTGGAGTTTATTTTCATTATATGCTAATTTATAATGAAAAAACCATTTATATACCTTCTTTTTTTATAATATACTAAACCCGTCGTATAATATGAACTTTTTATCTTTTGCAAATATTCAACTTTAGATGCAATGATTAATTTTTTTAAACTTAAAACTAAGCTATGTTAATTTTTAAAAATTTTTATCGAAAATTTTGTCAATATTTAAAAAAAAACACGGATAGTGTAAATGTGAGTATTTTTTTGTATACGTGAAATCTTAGCAATTTAATTTAAAATTTGCTTTTTTAATCTTTTGCCCCCTAATCTAATGTACTTTAATTTTGTATGAGTAAGCCGGGATAATGCTAGTTTATATTTTTAGATCTTTTTAAAGAGAATTGAAACATTATAATAAAGAATTTTTTGTATAATACAAGTGTGCTTCCTCTCTCTTTACAAAACAATTTTAATTTTAAAAGGGCGACTTTATAATGGCTGAATTTAAATTTTAACGTTATACTACAAAATTTGTAGTAGTTTTAAAACTTTGTTGCAAAAGAAGTTGATATTTTAAGAAAGGCCGAATTCTAAATACCAACAAAATAAAAAAGATGTAAATAGAAAATTAATTTTAAGGTTGGTGATAATGAAGGTACATAATACACTAGTTTAATCTTAGATTTCAATTTAAGAATGATCTCTTGATTTTGACACTAATTAAAATATTATTTTACCTGTTTTCCAAATTTCTGAAAAATTAGCCGGTAAATTCATCCTAATACTTTTTGATGTGCAATTTTAATGCACATGGGAAAGACGAAAGCCGTTTTAAAAAAGTAGTTTCTTTTACAGATAGTTTAAATATCCTCAAATATTTAAGATAAAAAATCATCCTTTTTTATGAATTTATAACCCATCAAATGTAGGAACATCTTATTAATTCATTAAAATTTACTTTTTGTAATTTTAATAGCAAAAAAATAATCTTTTAAATAAAATATACTGCATTTAATATATATAAAAATTAATATTAAACTATTTCGCTTAAAAATAAAAAGTAATGATGAAGCTCATGATCAAGGGACCCCTATTTATTTTAAAAATTTTGTAATTGAATACAAGAAAGTAAAATAACGGCAACGGTTAATAAAATTTAGGTTAAATACGATCACAATTCTTGCCCCATTAGGAAAATCCTCTATAAAAGATTTAAGAATTGAGTGTACATTTTTATAGGATTAATTTTTTAGTAAATAATAATTTAAATCCGAAATTTAAAATTGGCTGAAAAATTGCCTAATTACTTAACATGTACTAAATGTTTACTCCGTATAATTTTTAGTTATTGATTGTAAAGACTTAAATGGTGCATTTGGCCTAAAGCAATTAAAATTTTATTGTTTGGTAAGTGTCCGTAAGCAAGTAATTTGAAGTTTTTTTGCAATAATTAAAATATATGATGTTCAACCACCGGTTCCATTTAAAAAATCTTAGGTCCCTTTAAAAATGCTTACTTTCAATGATCCAAATAATCATATACCATGTAATTATTGCAATTCCAACTTTTATTAAAATAAAAGATAATTATTTCTATAAAATTGGGTTTCAATATTGTTTATCTTTTTATTTGGGTATGAATTCATTTAGCTTTTGTGCAATAACATTGGTTTTATTTGTCCCATTCTTTAATTTTTTTTAGGGGGAATCTTTTTATTTAATCTAATTAAAGCCTTCAATATTTTATAAATTTCACTTTGGCATTTTTCCCCTTTAAATTGTAAAAAAATTATCATCGGACCAATGTTCAACAACGTAATATTAACATGATTTAGAAAATTTTTTCAAAAAGATATATTTATTTTAAAAATTAGAAAAAGAATATAATTCATATAAAAAAAATTTATAAATTTTTAGAAAATTTTTATGTTAAAATGGTATTGAATTTTAAATGGGTTTTAAAATTTTTTAATATTTTTTAAATTTTAAATTCTATTTTAATTAAATTAAGGAGATAATCTTTTTAGATAAAAACTCTTTTTAAATATTCTAAAAAATACGTTTAAAAACTTAAATAATGTTTTTAAAATTAACTAACTAAGGAATTAGTAAAATTTTTGTTTTTTAGGTGTTACTATATCGATATAATTGATTATTCAAATATTCTTAACGAAGAAGATAAATTCCATAAGTTTAAATTATAAATTCAAAAATTTAAGAGAAGTATTGTTTAAAAAATGACTCTTTTGAATTAATTCTATGTAACTTAATATTTAAAAAAATTTTTTCTGAGCAATTAAGGAAATCATCACGTTTTAATGGAAATTTTTTATTTTATTTACTAATATTGTAATATATTTAATAAACGTGAGTTATTGAATTAAATTAATCAAAAATTTTGGGAATAAAAATTATTTTAGACTCTTTTAAAGCTTCATTAATAATCAAAAATTCTTTAAGAAAAATTTCTGTATTTTTAAAAAAAATAAAAATTTTTATTCAAAAGATAAACCAAATTCTTAATTTAAAAAAATAAATATAAGTAAGGTAAATTACTTATTTTTTATATTGAAAATTTTTGTAATTTTAAATTTTTCCCTTAATAATGTAATTTTTAAAAAAAGTGTTTTTCTTTAAAATTTTTATAAATTTAAAAATTAAGGTATAAATAAATTATCTTAAATTTTTTTATTTTTTATTTTAATACGGATGGGGTCATTAATTGAATATTTAAAACAAATAATTGCCAAAAAATCTTTATATTATCTTATACCCTCAAAGTTATGTTTAAAAATTTTGTTTAAATAAGAATGATTTTATTAAAAATTTAATAAAAATCTTTAATTAAAAATATTTCAGCCAAGGTTATTTTTTTTATAATTAAATATTTAAAATGCGAATTACATTTCTAGATTTAAAGAATTATAAAAGATAATCAATATTTATAAAAAACTTAAAATTATGTTATTATTTTTAATAAAAAATAATATTTTTTCTAATTTATATTTATTTTTTAAATTTTGAAAAAAGTTATTAAATAATTTTTTTTTACGGTATTACTTGAAACGTAAATTAAATAAAAAGCATAATTTCATTAAATTTACCATTTTCATGATAATTCAAAATGTATAAATTGAATATAGAATTTAAATTTTATAATTCTAATAAAAAGGATCTTTTATGGTATTTTCCCAAGTAAAAGGCAAAAAATGAAACCCTTTAAAACAATAATTATTACATATAATTGTCCCAATTTTTAAAATATTATAAAGATTGAAATTTAAATAGTTTTAAATCAAATAACAAGGTATCTTATATCATATCGATTTTCAAGAAATGAATCCTGATGTAAAAGATGAAAAGTTTTTAAAAATTTTAGGAAAATTTATTTTAGATTAAAATTCTGGATTCAACTACGTTTTATGGAAATTTTGGGTTTTGAAATTTTATGTTTAACTATAATATTTTTTAGAATTGTACATGTTGAATAACTATTTTAAATTTAAAACCTCCAGTTTAAGGCAATTAAAAAAAAAAAAATATTATACCATGAGTATAAATTTAACATTGGTTAGTAAAAAAGGCAAGGTATTTAGAAACACATTTTCATGATTCAAAATTCGATTCTTTCAATGAAACTACTTTACTTAAAATTAATTCCTATGAACAGTTCTAAATCATCAGATTCGTGTCATGCTCATTTTTATGTCGGGATATCTTATTAGATTGCGGGTCAATCGATATTGTATCGTGATTTTAACCGATAAATTTTTATTACGTTTTGTCACTTATTTTTATGCTAACTTGTATTTCTATTTTATTCACACCAAATCTCTGGAAAGAAAATCAAAATAGAGCTCCGCTTGATCATGAGCTTCAACATTATCTTAATGTATCATAGCGAAAAGAGAAGTATATGATTTAATTTTTAATATAAATATTTCAAATGATGTATCTATATATTTATTTAAATAGATTTAAATTTTATTTGATATTAAATATGTATCAAAAATAAAATTTTAAATGAAATAATCTAGATTTTTCCTGTCATATTGGATATGGCTTAATTAATTCATAAAAAATTGAATAATTTTATTATTAAAATATTGAGGAATATTTAACATATGCTTACAACAGAATAAATCTTATCTCTTCTAATAGGCATGCTCGTTATGATGCATTAACTATTAGTCACTTTAGTAACTGGATAAAGTTGCTGATGAATATCCATCGCGTCATAATATGTACTGCAGATGTTTATTATCTGTTGAAACAAATGTTTATTAAGAGGTGATCATAATTGTAATATATTATCATTAATAGCTAAGGTAATGCAATTCTTGACACTGTAATGCTTAGTTATGGTAAATGCTATGTGTGGTGGACTATGGTCCCTTATTATAATACCAACACCTTAAATACATTAATTTTTATTTACAATCATTTTCATACATTTTCATGTTGTTGAATTAGTATCATATTATCCTTTTAAAACAGCTCAACTTTACTATAGTAGCAACAAATAGTATCATCCTACTAAAATATTGTAGCTAAATTAACTAAAATTATTTAGCGCCATATAAAATCGCAGATCTATAAATTAAAATTGGAATTAGAAATGTTAGATTAGGCAAAGCACACTTGATTAATACGATAAATTACTTAAATATTTTGAAATTTTATAAAATATTAAAAATATAACGTCCAGCCTATGCTGTCTTATGCATCCAAAAAATAAACGATACATAGATTGTGCAAATATCGATTAAAAGCAAAATATCATTTATGATGATTCACGTATAGCGAAAAAATACTTCACATTACAATCCTGTATCTTATTAAATATCGGACTAAGCGATAAAAGTTAATAAATTAACCAAGTCATTTATCTAAAAGATTAAAAAAATACTCCATTGCATACATAAAGTTGAATAAATTGCTAGAAGATAAAAGATTCATAGTTTATGACGACTGATTTATATTAATAATTAAAACTATGAAAGGTATAATTAAGAATGGTTTTTATTATAAATTAGCAATGAATTGAAAAAAACTAAGCAAAAGAATATTTATAAGTGTAAACTTTCATCTTTTTTTTTAAGTTTTTTAATGAATTATAATAGTTCACCTCTTTTAGGATTACGCGACATAGTTTCTAACAGCCATGGTTCATCACAATTTAACAGACATTCTTAACCCGTAATAAAACAAGCGGGTTTAAAAAGGTAGGGCAAAATATTTCTAATAAAATTAGAATCTCTTAATAACATATTTGTCAAGAGTAATAAAATTTTAAAAGTTTACCAAAAAATTTTTTGGTACTGGCAGTTTTTTTGCCTGTGAAAATCAATCAAATGCAGATTTAGAAAAAATTTGGTTTGGGAAAATTCAAACGAATGGATTTTTCTCGTACTGGTATTCATGAACGTCATTTTTGCAGCAACGGGTGAA
>JAJSOM010000325.1:0-17500 GCA_023052935.1 Piezodorus guildinii
CCCCCCCCCCCCCCCCCCCCCCCCCCCCCCCCCCCCCCCCCCCCCCCCCCCCCCCCCCCCCCCCCCCCCCCCCCCCCACCCCCCCCCCCCCCCCCCCCCCCCCCCCCCCCCCCCCCCCCCCCCCCCCCCCCCCCCCCCCCCCCCCCCCCCCCCCCCCCCCCCCCCCCCCCCCCCCCCCCCCCCCCCCCCCCCCCCCCCCCCCCCCCCCCCCCACCCCCCCCCCCCCCCCCCCCCCCCCCCCCCCCCCCCCCCCCCCCCCCCCCCCCCCCCCCCCCCCCCCCCCCCCCCCCCCCCCCCCCCCCCCCCCCCCCCCCCCCCCCCCCCCCCCCCCCCCCCCCCCCCCCCCCCCCCCCCACCCCCCCCCCCCCCCCCCCCCCCCCACCCCCCCCCCCCCCCCCCCCCCCCCCCCCCCCCCCCCCCCCCCCCCCCCCCCCCCCCCCCCACCCCCCCCCCCCCCCCCCCCCCCCCCCCCCCCCCCCCCCCCCCCCCCCCCCCCCCCCCCCCCCCCCCCCCCCCCCCCCCCCCCCCCCCCCCCCCCCCCCCCCCCCCCCCCCCCCCCCCCCCCCCCCCCCCCCCCCCCCCCCCCCCCCCCCCCCCCCCCCCCCCCCCCCCCCCCCCCCCCCCCCCCCCCCCCCCCCCCCCCCCCCCCCCCCCCCCCCCCCCCCCCCCCCCCCCCCCCCCCCCCCCCCCCCCCCCCCCCCCCCCCCCCCCCCCCCCCCCCCCCCCCCCCCCCCCCCCCCCCCCCCCCCCCCCCCCCCCCCCCCCCCCCCCCCCCCCCCCCCCCCCCCCCCCCCCCCCCCCCCCCCCCCCCCCCCCCCCCCCCCCCCCCCCCCCCCCCCCCCCCCCCCCCCCCCCCCCCCCCCCCCCCCCCCCCCCCCCCCCCCCCCCCCCCCCCCCCCCCCCCCCCCCCCCCCCCCCCCCCCCCCCCCCCCCCCCCCCCCCCCCCCCCCCCCCCCCCCCCCCCCCCCCCCCCCCCCCCCCCCCCCCCCCCCCCCCCCCCCCCCCCCCCCCCCCCCCCCCCCCCCCCCCCCCCCCCCCCCCCCCCCCCCCCCCCCCCCCCCCCCCCCCCCCCCCCCCCCCCCCCCCCCCCCCCCCCCCCCCCCCCCCCCCCCCCCCCCCCCCCCCCCCCCCCCCCCCCCCCCCCCCCCCCCCCCCCCCCCCCCCCCCCCCCCCCCCCCCCCCCCCCCCCCCCCCCCCCCCCCCCCCCCCCCCCCCCCCCCCCCCCCCCCCCCCCCCCCCCCCCCCCCCCCCCCCCCCCCCCCCACCCCCCCCCCCCCCCCCCCCCCCCCCCCCCCCCACCCCCCCCCCCCCCCCCCCCCCCCCCCCCCCCCCCCCCCCCCCCCCCCCCCCCCCCCCCCCCCCCCCCCCCCCCCCCCCCCCCCCCCCCCCCCCCCCCCCCCCCCCCCCCCCCCCCCCCCCCCCCCCCCCCCCCCCCCCCCCCCCCCCCCCCCCCCCCCCCCCCCCCCCCCCCCCCCCCCCCCCCCCCCCCCCCCCCCCCCCCCCCCCCCCCCCCCCCCCCCCCCCCCCCCCCCCCCCCCCCCCCCCCCCCCCCCCCCCCCCCCCCCCCCCCCCCCCCCCCCCCCCCCCCCCCCCCCCCCCCCCCCCCCCCCCCCCCCCCCACCCCCCCCCCCCCCCCCCCCCCCCCCCCCCCCCCCCCCCCCCCCCCCCCCCCCCCCCCCCCCCCCCCCCCCCCCCCCCCCCCCCCCCCCCCCCCCCCCCCCCCCCCCCCCCCCCCCCCCCCCCCCCCCCCCCCCCCCCCCCCCCCCCCCCCCCCCCCCCCCCCCCCCCCCCCCCCCCCCCCCCCCCCCCCCCCCCCCCCCCCCCCCCCCCCCCCCCCCCCCCCCCCCCCCCCCCCCCCCCCCCCCCCCCCCCCCCCCCCCCCCCCCCCCCCCCCCCCCCCCCCCCCCCCCCCCCCCCCCCCCCCCCCCCCCCCCCCCCCCCCCCCCCCCCCCCCCCCCCCCCCCCCCCCCCCCCCCCCCCCCCCCCCCCCCCCCCCCCCCCCCCCCCCCCCCCCCCCCCCCCCCCCCCCCCCCCCCCCCCCCCCCCCCCCCCCCCCCCCCCCCCCCCCCCCCCCCCCCCCCCCCCCCCCCCCCCCCCCCCCCCCCCCCCCCCCCCCCCCCCCCCCCCCCCCCCCCCCCCCCCCCCCCCCCCCCCCCCCCCCCCCCCCCCCCCCCCCCCCCCCCCCCCCCCCCCCCCCCCCCCCCCCCCCCCCCCCCCCCCCCCCCCCCCCCCCCCCCCCCCCCCCCCCCCCCCCCCCCCCCCCCCCCCCCCCCCCCCCCCCCCCCCCCCCCCCCCCCCCCCCCCCCCCCCCCCCCCCCCCCCCCCCCCCCCCCCCCCCCCCCCCCCCCCCCCCCCCCCCCCCCCCCCCCCCCCCCCCCCCCCCCCCCCCCCCCCCCCCCCCCCCCCCCCCCCCCCCCCCCCCCCCCCCCCCCCCCCCCCCCCCCCCCCCCCCCCCCCCCCCCCCCCCCCCCCCCCCCCCCCCCCCCCCCCCCCCCCCCCCCCCCCCCCCCCCCCCCCCCCCCCCCCCCCCCCCCCCCCCCCCCCCCCCCCCCCCCCCCCCCCCCCCCCCCCCCCCCCCCCCCCCCCCCCCCCCCCCCCCCCCCCCCCCCCCCCCCCCCCCCCCCCCCCCCCCCCCCCCCCCCCCCCCCCCCCCCCCCCCCCCCCCCCCCCCCCCCCCCCCCCCCCCCCCCCCCCCCCCCCCCCCCCCCCCCCCCCCCCCCCCCCCCCCCCCCCCCCCCCCCCCCCCCCCCCCCCCCCCCCCCCCCCCCCCCCCCCCCCCCCCCCCCCCCCCCCCCCCCCCCCCCCCCCCCCCCCCCCCCCCCCCCCCCCCCCCCCCCCCCCCCCCCCCCCCCCCCCCCCCCCCCCCCCCCCCCCCCCCCCCCCCCCCCCCCCCCCCCCCCCCCCCCCCCCCCCCCCCCCCCCCCCCCCCCCCCCCCCCCCCCCCCCCCCCCCCCCCCCCCCCCCCCCCCCCCCCCCCCCCCCCCCCCCCCCCCCCCCCCCCCCCCCCCCCCCCCCCCCCCCCCCCCCCCCCCCCCCCCCCCCCCCCCCCCCCCCCCCCCCCCCCCCCCCCCCCCCCCCCCCCCCCCCCCCCCCCCCCCCCCCCCCCCCCCCCCCCCCCCCCCCCCCCCCCCCCCCCCCCCCCCCCCCCCCCCCCCCCCCCCCCCCCCCCCCCCCCCCCCCCCCCCCCCCCCCCCCCCCCCCCCCCCCCCCCCCCCCCCCCCCCCCCCCCCCCCCCCCCCCCCCCCCCCCCCCCCCCCCCCCCCCCCCCCCCCCCCCCCCCCCCCCCCCCCCCCCCCCCCCCCCCCCCCCCCCCCCCCCCCCCCCCCCCCCCCCCCCCCCCCCCCCCCCCCCCCCCCCCCCCCCCCCCCCCCCCCCCCCCCCCCCCCCCCCCCCCCCCCCCCCCCCCCCCCCCCCCCCCCCCCCCCCCCCCCCCCCCCCCCCCCCCCCCCCCCCCCCCCCCCCCCCCCCCCCCCCCCCCCCCCCCCCCCCCCCCCCCCCCCCCCCCCCCCCCCCCCCCCCCCCCCCCCCCCCCCCCCCCCCCCCCCCCCCCCCCCCCCCCCCCCCCCCCCCCCCCCCCCCCCCCCCCCCCCCCCCCCCCCCCCCCCCCCCCCCCCCCCCCCCCCCCCCCCCCCCCCCCCCCCCCCCCCCCCCCCCCCCCCCCCCCCCCCCCCCCCCCCCCCCCCCCCCCCCCCCCCCCCCCCCCCCCCCCCCCCCCCCCCCCCCCCCCCCCCCCCCCCCCCCCCCCCCCCCCCCCCCCCCCCCCCCCCCCCCCCCCCCCCCCCCCCCCCCCCCCCCCCCCCCCCCCCCCCCCCCCCCCCCCCCCCCCCCCCCCCCCCCCCCCCCCCCCCCCCCCCCCCCCCCCCCCCCCCCCCCCCCCCCCCCCCCCCCCCCCCCCCCCCCCCCCCCCCCCCCCCCCCCCCCCCCCCCCCCCCCCCCCCCCCCCCCCCCCCCCCCCCCCCCCCCCCCCCCCCCCCCCCCCCCCCCCCCCCCCCCCCCCCCCCCCCCCCCCCCCCCCCCCCCCCCCCCCCCCCCCCCCCCCCCCCCCCCCCCCCCCCCCCCCCCCCCCCCCCCCCCCCCCCCCCCCCCCCCCCCCCCCCCCCCCCCCCCCCCCCCCCCCCCCCCCCCCCCCCCCCCCCCCCCCCCCCCCCCCCCCCCCCCCCCCCCCCCCCCCCCCCCCCCCCCCCCCCCCCCCCCCCCCCCCCCCCCCCCCCCCCCCCCCCCCCCCCCCCCCCCCCCCCCCCCCCCCCCCCCCCCCCCCCCCCCCCCCCCCCCCCCCCCCCCCCCCCCCCCCCCCCCCCCCCCCCCCCCCCCCCCCCCCCCCCCCCCCCCCCCCCCCCCCCCCCCCCCCCCCCCCCCCCCCCCCCCCCCCCCCCCCCCCCCCCCCCCCCCCCCCCCCCCCCCCCCCCCCCCCCCCCCCCCCCCCCCCCCCCCCCCCCCCCCCCCCCCCCCCCCCCCCCCCCCCCCCCCCCCCCCCCCGTATTCTAATGTAAACAATTTAATTTTTTAAATGTTAAATTTAATAAAAAAAACATTCATAATTTTAAAAAAAAATAGGCTATTCATTATAAAATAATATATATTGAAAAATTATTGTAAATGAGGAAAAAAAAAATTAAAAAACAAGACTCAAGATATCGTAAAATTGGGTAAAGTCTAGATTTTACATAGCAAAAAGTTCCCCTGGTATGTTTTTGGGGGTTTAATGATGGTGGCTATTTTTCCCCAATTAGAAATGTTTGTACGCAACCAATTAAACTTTTAAAGGATTATCAGAAGTAAAAAACTCCTCAATTTTAAAAGCCTTTTTGGGAAAAAGACAGGGATTGGGAAAATTAAAAAGAAGCTAGTTCAATCTTCTGAAAATGGAATTTTGTTTTAAAACCCTTAAATTGCCCAGGACATTTTCCCAGTTTTTTAAATTAAAGGGTTTTAAAAACTTTATCGACGATTTTTCCATTGCGTATGGCGGATTTGGAAATTTGATCGTAATAAACCTAGGTGCTTTTAATGGATAATGGGTACAAAAAAACTTTATCAGTGGAATATTTTTTGTACAGAGAAACAGTAAGAAAAGAAAGTTAGTGCTGATTGATATGGCATATCGATTAAGTACATTTGGTTTTAAAAAAAAATTTGTTAAGTTAACGGCCCTAAAAAAAGAATTGGTCCCGATGAATTTGGGATATAAAAATTAGTTTAGTAAAGATTACAAGAGAATAATATTTATTGAATATCAATCGGTGAAGGAGTTTATGGTCCTAAATTGATTTAATTATTGATTCCCTGAAACGTGCGTGGCAAGTGGCTATTAAATTTAGATTTTTATTTACCTAAATGTTTAGGTGTTTTATTATTTTGATAGAAAAATAAAAAAAAAGATCCAGTGATGATTCATGGCGATCTTAGGATTAGGGAAAGTTTTATAGGTTTAACAGAAGAGTTTGGGGGGATGCTTTCGGTGTGGTTTCACCATGGAAAAGGTCATAAAAAAATATTCCCAATTCCCAATATGAATATGTTTTTAAATTTCCCCCCAAAAAAAATTTAAAATATTTAGGCATTCGAGTAAAATCAGACTTGGGGAAAACGAAAAAAATGGGTTTTTAAAAATTCGAGAATTTTTACATTGCTTTCCTTTTCCCATATATACTTTTTTGTGGAAAAAAGAGATGCAGGCAATACAGTTATGTACGTAAGTAATGGAAAAATTTAAGTGTATCAACATTTATATTTTAAAAAAGTTACAACCCAAAATTAAAATTTAAAGTTTTGATGAGAGAATAAGTATTAAAAGGGGAAAAAGGAATACACTCACGCGTCGAACTGATTAATGATGAAATTGTGTAAAAAGTTCGGTTAAAACTGATGGGAGGGTTTGAAAAAATTTGGGTGTTGTTTCACTAAGTGAACCCATTAAAAAAAAGAGCAAGAGTAAATTTAGTTTAGTTGAAATTATTCAAACGCTGAACCTCCGTATGTGTATTAGGGGATTATGGAAATTTTTATATCAAAAAGTAATTTAAGAAAAAAGAAAAAAACAAAAAATCATACAAATGAAAAAAATTTAAAATTTCCCGCCCTGGGATGATAAAGTGATTTTTGAGTTTAAAATTCTTTAATTAATTCGTTCTTAGAAGGGGGTAATAAAGTTAAATTCTTAGGGTTTTGCGGAGCGAAAGGTTTCCCTAAAAATGGTTGGATTTTAAATTTGTGTAAAAAGATCTAAAAAATTTTGGCCAATAACTGAATTTAAACCCAAAAATTGAAAGGGGTCAATGACGATGATCTTTCTCCTAAAAGAAATAAGTATTTTCAATATAACTAATTGATGAATTAGTGATATCAAAATTTTTTTTTTTTAAAAATATTATTTTAAAGTGGATTTTTACCCCTGCAAAAAATGAAACCGAATATGTAGCTAAAGTTTTAAAGGGAATTTGGGTGTTGGATTAAAACGTAAACATGCAAATTTCGTTATTTTAACTAAAATCAATAAAGTAAGCGTATTTAGATAAGGGTTTGTATTAAAGTGATTTGGGTTTTGTTGTTAATTTTTTACCCCATGCTGTTGCAATTTTTTTAAAAGTTCCAAATAAATTTTTTCATATAGAATATGATTTGTGAGTCTTATGACAAATTAAAGGTATAAATATGAAACGGAGTTTATATGGACGTATAAAAGTGTGTTAGCTCGTTCGGCATAATAAAAAATTAAGTAAGTAAAGGGTATTAGGGCGCGTTTCCCTGGGAAAATGTTTTAGTTTTCAAGTGTCATTAAAGCTGGTATATGTTTAAACGGATCGTGTCAAAAGTAAGAAATTTGCCATTTTGGAATTACCCCTTATCAAAGCTGCACAAGAATGTGGTTTTATAGTATTTTTTAAGTGGGGTTTTAAAAAAACAACCTTAATATTGATCGGGAAAATTTTTTGGGGATATTGCTGTATTGATAACCCGCCTTCAATAAATTTGTTGACAAAGTAAAAAGTAGGTGATAAAATTTTTTTTAACATTCCCTTTAAATTATAAATTTATTGAAATTTAAAAAAATAATAAATATAAAAAATATAAAAATTTTTATATTCAGCCCTTTTAAATTTAAAATTAATGAATTGAGTATAGGTGCTTGTATTTCTTTTTGATGATGATTTTTATAATTAATTATTAAAAAATTTTTATAATCGAGACGTTTAATAATAGCTTTAAAAGCTTTTTATTTGGGAAGCTTTTTTATTGTTTAATATTTATATGTCTTAAAATTTATAATAAATAATTATTTTGAAAAAGGAAATCTGTTTTTATTTGCAGAGTAGTTAATCAAGCTAAAATTTTGTTGGCGAAGGTAGATTTGACATTTTAAAAAATTAGAAAAATTTTTTAGGTAAAAAGGTTTTTTAAACCCCTTTCAGAATATGATTTTCGTAAATTATCGTTTGAAAGACCGTATTCGCTAGTCAAGTTTTAAAAAGCAAACAAAAAATATTAAATTTTTTTTTTTGGTAAAAATGTTATTAGAAAAAAAAAAAAATTGAAAAAAATTATATACGAAATATTGATATTCATTTAGGACGTCGCTTAAAAAATTTGGGTTTGTATACTTGTTACGAGAAATGTTAATGTATCGAAATTTTTTTGTAATTGGTTTTTAAATTTGCAGGTTTTGAAGTTGAAGATGGTCCCAAAATTTGATGTTTAAATTTCCCCTCATTAAAGGCGTATGTCATGACATTTTTGGATTGATGTAAACGTTTATTACGACTAAAACTTCTGTTGTCAAAATTTCTTTTGGGAAGGGAACCCCCTCCTTTTGAATATTTTTGGAGTTATATCGCAACGATTATGATAAAAAAATATACCCCGATGTTTATCAATTAAAAAGGTTTTTTGGTTAAAAAAAATGTTGTTTTACGCATTTAAAAATATGATTTATATTTTTTAATACTTTCTTTGAAAAAAATTTGGGATATTCGCTTGCCCTTTTTTTTTTTTTTACTGAGCCATTGCAGAAGTTGATATTATGATTAAAAAGGAGAATGGTTAGAGTTGGGGTTGTGGTTTGTTCACCCAAAATTTTTTTTTTTTTAACGTTGGTATTGTGCAGAAACATATCTGGTTTTGGGTTTTGTATGGGAAATAGGCGTCTGACTATGTTTCGTTAATGTAAAAGTTTGCGTCTTTTTTTGAAAATGTTTGCGTTTTCTAAAGCAATTTAAAAAAGGAAGATTATTGAATAAAGTTGGTGAATCTGGTTACGAGAGTGATTTTTAGGTATAGATACTGTGAATTTCAAAAGAAAATAATAATGAGCGGTTTGAAGTGATGTTTATAAAAAAGTGTCTAATTTTATCCCCCAATATAATTGGGAACAGTAGTAAATCCCATATCCTCTCTGTCTAATCTCATGTGAAAAAAAATTTTATATTGGCAAAAAACATTATAAGTATAGTCAATCATAAAATTTTAAATTTATGTAAAATTTAAAAAGTAAGTGTTATTTTGGGGGGTGAACTTTAGTAATATGTTATACGCCAAAAATGAATTTTCTGGGTGTTTATCAGAAGCAAAATTAGTTGTTTTGACTTGGGAATTTCCCAATAAAGTTCATGATTATGAATCCCAGTGATGCCCCAATTGGGGGTTTGTGTTTTTTAAATTATTAAAATTAAACGATAATTAAATTGATGTTAGCTTTCCCATCTAATGTGGGGGGATTTTTTTAAGTATGCGAGGTATGAACGGATATAGCGTTTTAATAATTTAAAGGTTTTAAAAAATAGTTACTCTTAAACCCTCAAACCTAAAATTTATTATATTTATTAGTTAATATTCTTCTAAAGCTGTCAGTTATTCAAAATTTTATTTAAGAATTTGGGAATATTAACGTCGAACCCTTGGATGTTGAAAATTTCGTCGTAGGGTTTTTGCCCGGGGCATCCAAAAATTTTTGATATTACTTTTTTATTCGATTAGGGAAATTTGGGCAACCCATGTTTCATTTGATCTTAAAAAATTCAGGTATTTTTTTTCGTATTTCAAAGACAATGAAAGTTTCGAATTAACGGCAAAAAAAAAAATATTACTAGTAATACGTTAGTAAATTTTGATAAAAAAAAGATAATAGATGCTGGGATAATCGGTTTTTAAAATTAGTATAAGTCAAAAAAAATAAGATGTATTTCTGGAATGCGCATTTTTTACCCAAGTATTTTGGTCGTTTTCATAAATTATGGTATATATACTGGATCAGCTTTTTTTTATGGGAAAGTGGAGTCGATCCTAATTTGAATTTTACAAAGCAACGAGCACCCGAATTACTATTAACAGTGTGTGGTGGAAAAAGTTGGTCCAATTTTGTTTATTCTATGATCCCATTTACCCCAAAACCCATTATATTATTCTGCGACGTAAAAAAAAAGATCGGTTACGGTTAATATTTGAAAAAGAGTTTTCTTTTTTAATTTGTATTGGGGTTTTATAATTTAAAACATAAGTATTATAATATGGGAAGTATGTGCCAAATTGGGTTTTGATTATTAAATTTAGGAAAATTTTAATTAAGAAATTATACGTAATATGGTAATAATATTCCCAAAAATTCCCCTGAAACAATTTAATCATGAACCCATTTTCGAATCCGACATTCATTAATCTGTTTAAAATTTTTAAAGGAGATAAGGGGGTATCCCAAAAAGTATTACTTATAGCTTTGTGAATCCCCCAATACAAATTTATTACACCCCAAATCAATCAGCATTTCATACCACTCCCCTATCGATCGATATTGGTAAAAGCGTCTTCATATGGGCTGGTTTAATTAAAAATTTAATATAAATCATAATCGCAGAAGAGATTTGTTTATTTGAAAGGGATTTTTTTTTAAGACCTACAGTAATCTTTTGGGATTAAAAAAAGATTTATGTTCGCCCGGGTTTTTGAGTGTAATGTTTAAGATATTGGGATTTAGAAAAAAAAAAAATAGATTTTTATGATCTGAGGGGATGTAGATTATTTGGATTTGATGGTCCCCTTTGGTAAGGTTGATTTCTTGGGAGAAAGCATTATATTAACCCCGGGGCAAAGTGTGGATTTATTTGTGCAACGGCGTATTGGGGGTTAGGACATTTCATCTAAAATAGCAAAAAAATTAAATTTTTAAAAAAAAGAAAATTTCTGTTTAACTTCTTTGGAATAAAGTATTCATTGTGTTTTACCTAAAATTTTGGATATTTTAGTTTTTTGCAAAACCGAGATATCTGTATATTGTTGATGAAAATAACCTGAGGAGATATTAAGAAGTTTGTAAAAGGGGATGGTTTCAATTATTTGTTAGTAAAAAATGTATTTGGTATATCGGGGGAAAAGATATAGAAAAAGGTAAAAGAGTTTAGCTTTTAAGTTTGATTTTTAAGATTTGGCTCGAATCTTTCATGAAGAGGGATTGCGAAGCATTAAAAAATCCCATTAAAGAATTAAAGAGCGTTCAAAAAACATGAGGATTGAATTATGCCCTTAAAAAGTAAAAATACCCAAAATACCTATTGAAAACTTCCCTTATAAAAAGTGATCTAAAGAATTAGTCGAGTGTTTTTTGAAGAAAAAAGACGTGTTTAGAAATGGAGAAAAATAAAGTATCGGGTTGGGAAATTTAACTTTACGTGATAAAAAAAAAAGTCAGGTGTAACCCCAAAAAAGGGAAAAAAGTTTTATCCCTATTACTCCCAAAAAGAGTAGTCATTTTCGCCTGGGAAAAAATTTAAAAATGTGTGGAGAATTTATATCAATTTATTAGGGGTTAGGATTTTAAAAAAAAGGGTTTAAAACAAAAAGGGCCCTTTTTGGTTTTTTTAAAACAAATTTAAGGTTTTAATTCCAAAATTTATAAATATAAAAATATATATTCTTTATTAAATTCTTTTGTTGAATAGTACTTAATTTCGTTTTTTATTATATCGGTTCAGGAATTATGCACCCAGAGGATACTAACGAAAGTACCGTAATAAAAGGGGCCCTTTAAATAATCCAATCTTTCCAAAGGAAAAATAACCAAATTATCAGAAAAAAATCGATAGTAGGTAAATTTAGTTTTTTTATTATATAGGACGTAAATATTATCAATCGTTCCCAAATATAAGCCCCAAATTAATGTAATGCCCCCCAAGATTAAAACTAAATACACCCAAATGGAGGTGAGTTATAAAGGCCCTAATTGCACCAAACATTTTAATATCATTAAAATGTTAATAATGAGCTGGGAATTTAAGAGTTAACCCATGCCAAACCTAGTATTGTGACTATGGGGGGAAAACAATACCCTGTGTATGCTCGAATTGTTGAGTAATAATACTGCGATCCCCCTTTGAGTTCCACCAAAACGATAAGCAAAAAGTCTCATTGTGTAATGTTTTATGAGAATATAAGGATATAACAAAGAAAAAGTAAGATGCACATAAAACTGCCAAAATGTCTGCTTGTGCAACGAAAAAAAAAAGTAGACGTCCCAAAATTTGGGGTGTAGAATTTTTTATGATTTTTAAAACCCACCATTTATAAAAAAAATGATAATAGAATAAAGTTTTATGACCGACTTGGGTATAGTAAGTAACCCAAAGTAGTTCTGGGATTATAAAATGATCTTTGTATCCAAGAAACTAAAGGAGCGTATTATTTAATAAAAACATTAATAAAATAGAATTGGAATAATAAACTATAAAAATAAAAAATAGTATTGTTATTTGGGTAAAAACGTTTTCCGCCTAAATAATTTTCTATACGAATTAAACTGGGGAGGTTTTAAATTTAATTTCCTTTCTAGCCATGCGAAAGAAGAAAAAAAGGTTTTACTATAAGAAAAGTAAGATATTATGAATGAATAGTAATGGAATAAAAGTTGCGGTACATTAAATTATTTTGGTTTTTATAAAAAATTTTACCATCCAAATTTTTTCATTATGTTGGTCAATTCAAAAAAAGTAGATATCTCTTTTTAAAAAAGATCGAAGATAGAAATATTTATGTGTCAAAATTTTAGATTTTTTAAATATTTATTTTTAAATTAGTTTTTGAGAAAAAAGTTATGATTCTCGACAACAAATATTTTATTATAGTATATAAAAAAAAAAATGTTTATTATAAGTAATTAATGTTAGGTAATATTGCACTTATTAAAGGGTGTAAAAACCCTACTTATACTAAAGGTCCTGAATTTATTTAATATTTAAAATAGAAGCTTAAAAAGGGTTCCTGATAATCGTGTACTAATGAATAAAGTTGGGTCCAAACTCAAAAAAGCGCCATAAACATCATAATCCTCCAAAATACGGTTGAACAAATTTACCCCATATAAAGGAATAAGTTTCCATGGTGACGTTGTTTTTAAATATTGAGATATGATAAAGATTTTGTATAGACAATTCTGTGATTAAATTTTATTGCTAAAATGATTGGGGTTAAAGTTATTCCCCTTCCCTAGCTTTTGATGAATATGAAAAAAATATTTTTATTTTTTTTAATATTACCTGATTATATTGAAATTTCCCCAAAACTTTTTTTTCATTACCAAAAATTTCAATCTTGCTGGTGTTTAGGGAATAAGTCATTTTTTATAAAAAGTAAATTTTCATATTTAATTCATAATTATTTTTTAAATTTTCAAATTGTTGAAATATTAGATCTTTTTTTTTAATTTTTTATTTACCGAGTGTATTTATGTTTTAAATTTTATATGATAATTATTTTTTTAGTTTTTTGAATTTTGGGCTTACATTCATTAGAATATAAAATAATATAATGGAACAATATTTTCATAATTGTAATAGCAAGTTTATAGGGGAAAAACCTGAAGCTTGTTTTACTTTTAATTCACAAATTTTCCATAGGCCCCAGAGCTATATTATCCTAAATAATGAAGGGGGAAAAAATAAAATTCTTTTGGAAGCTAAGAAATTTTAGTATATTGATATAAAAAAGTAGGTAGGGTTTTTTATATTTTTACGAGTTGTTCAAAAACTTAATCATTGCAGATAAAGTTTCCCAACATAAAAAATATCATTATTATTTTTTTTAAAGATGTTTTTTCCCTATATAAGCCTTTATCGCATTTTTTTGTTTTCCCCAACGATTTATCGGGAGCGCGTAATAATGATGGGCGTGTACCCCATATATTTAATATAATGCTAAATAAAATAAAAAATATTAATTATAAATACAAGAGTTTTTTTAAATTTTTTTTGTGTAGCATTGTTTTAAAATTTAATTTGAAAAAGGGAAGAAAAAATATCAAATATAAGAAATAGAGGCAATATAGTTAAGGATCTCTAATGAAAATGAGGGCAAAAGGGGAAATCCCCATAATGCCATTAAAAAAATGAAAAATAATTTTAAAGGCCAATTTAATTGTGAAAATTTGGATCTTTTTTGGGTAATTAAAGTACTAAATTTGTTGTGTAGGATCATCCCCTTTTTATTTTTTTTTTTTTATTATTAAAAGGGTTATAGTTATAAAAATGTATATTTAAAAATTTTTTGAGTAGGGGGGGCTATAAAAAACATTTACCATTATTTTAAAAAAAAAAATTTTCGCCCATTTTTTTGGTATATTTATTTCCGTTTTTTGAAAAAGTAAAAAAAAATTTTTTTTTTTGGAGGCAATGTTTGAAATAAATATTTTCTAAAGTTTACAAAAAACACCCCCTTTAAAATAAAAATTGCTTTTACCTATCATAGGATGGAATTGTTACACTTAAAAATATGGATTTTTGGTTTAGTTTTAATTTTTTGGGTTTATGGTTTTTGAAAAACATAAGAAAAGGGATCCCCAAGTAAATATGAGGGATTGTTTTAAAGTTGAAAAAATATTAAAATTATAGTAGTTTCGTAAAACTTTTTATGATGCCAATGATTGCACTGTAATGCCATTTTCAGGGTGTAAGCGTCCAAGTGATGAGGTCGGTAAAAAAAAACCCTCCCGGGAAAAATAATTGCTTTTAGATAATAAACTTTTAATAATTAAATGTTTATGGAATTCAGAATCTAAGTTTAAATTCAAAAATTTTTTTTAAAATTTTGGACAAAATTTTTAATAAAAAAAATAAAAAGTTTGATATTGATTTTTAAATGTCGGAAATAAATATTAGAATGATCCCTTTTTAGTTAAACCCATAAAAATCATCTTTTAAAAAAGCAGGCAAATATAAGAAAAGGGTTTATTGTCATCGGAATAAATTGTCATTTAAAATTTAAAAAGATTAAAACCCGGGATTCAAATTTTTATGAAAACATATTTGGCAGCAAATAAGAAAATTTTTATATATTTAATTTTCGGGGTTGTCACCATGATGCAAATTAAAATAATTTGAAGTTTAAATTTTTGGTTTTGGGAGATTAATGGAATTTAGTATAAAAAATGTAGTGAGAAAAAAAACGCGGAAAGCTTGGGTGGTGTTTTGGCCTCGGGTTATCTTTAAGAGAACAAATTTGACACGTTAGCGGGGGATATCTGGTACCCTTTTTAAAAAGGGGGAATTAGAGTAAAAAAGGCCCCAAAAGTTTTTAATTACGTCCCAAATTTTTTGTGAACCCATATTATTTGGTTGCGGGGAAAGGGAAAGTGAATGATGAAAAAAGTATAAGGAAATTTTATGTAAACTTTTAATGTATTTAACAAATGGTTCTATGGAAGCAGTTTGTTTTTTAACAGAATTTTAAAGTTAAAGGGCGCAATATTATTGGAAAATAAGAAGAGTAGAAAATTTTTCAGATATTTTTAAAGTTTTGAAGAATTAAAAAAAAAAAATTGAAAAACGCGTCCATACGAAAAAAAAGTTTTTAATGTTTCAACAAGACGTGAATTAATCTGGAGAAAATGCTATTAAAATGTAGTATTTTGAAAGGGGTAAAAAATTTCAAAGATCTAGGTAATTGCCCCCTATCTTTTAAATGCCAAAACTTTGTTTCAAAAGGGTTTGTCAATTAGAACTGCTTATCCAAAGGTATAAAAATTTTGTAATTGATAAATTCCCAAAAGAAAGAATTAGGAATGAATGTTATTTAGCAGTTGCTCTGGATCACAAATGAACCTTTTATGTCCCTATGAATATAAAGGAAATGATGGGTAAAAAAATAAGCCCCGTAGTTTGATGGAAGGATAAAAATTGACTCTGGGGGGTTTTCCCTTAAAAACCCTTTAAATTGGATGAATGAAGTATGAATGTGTGGGGGGTGCATTTGGTATATGGTGAAAAGATGAATTGAAAGTTACAGTTAATTAATGTGATCGGTATATTAGCAGGTTGTTGAAAAATATGTGAGTGGTTCATCAAAGGTTTGGGGATTAATTATACTTTTGTCAGGGCAAAATGTTGAAATATTAAAAACTGATGCCGAGGGTAGATTATTTTTATGTGTACATTAACTTATGTGAACGTTTAATCCGCTGTGGTTATTGTATAGCCATAAATGGGCATGTGTTATTGCATTAGGTATCATTTTAGTGGACTTATGTTAATCAAAATCTTAGACATGAGCTATTGAATGCTGATGAACCAATAGGAGATCGTATTTGGCAATTACCGATATTAAACGAATATCAAGAAGAAATGAAGTCACATTTTGTGATGTAGCCATGTTGGTAATCGATCTGGGGGCGCAATTACAGTGCTTATTTTCTTTACGGTTTACGCGTAAATTTCATTGGGCGCACTTGGAAAATTGTGGTACTGCCTGGCGTTCCGGAAATTAAAGAAGCGACTGGCGCCCTGTTCCTTTAATTGCTCAGTTTTTTATTAAACGTACTATTAATAACGAAGATTAAATCATAAAAATTACAGGTACAGATATTAAAAAATATTAAAATGGAAAGGAGTGTTTGTTTTTATTGTGGTCATGTAAATAAAAATCTCGATAAAAAATGTTACATTTTATATGTTAAAATCTAAAATGATCACAAAAAATCAATTTAAGCTGCCATGATCAATTAATATTGATTTAACTATAGCGAATGGCGTAACCGTAAAGTATTTTAATTGCTGTGAAAGCAAAAAGAGGCAATGCATTTAGATCAATTATTATGGACGTATCCAGAAAAACGCTTTTATCCGATAATTTAATTGGAGAGCCCGAAGGGTTTCTCGCCTATTGAATTAACTTGGTTGCAAGAACATGATACTAGAGCATATGACGTATTAATAATGTAGATGTAGTATTAAACGATTTTTATTTTTAAAATTTTTACGAAAATATAGACTTTGTCCTTATCAGGAATCTTTGAAGAAATTTGCACGTGAACGTTAAGGTGATCGTACGCTGGCTTTGAATTAAAGATTTCAATTTTTAACGCTAATATTATAAATCATATGATAGAAAAAAACTATACACAAAAATTATCGAGATTCGTTTATAAATATTGGGAAACAATGGGTTATTTTAAACCTATGGTGAACTAGTAAAAAAGTTTTGTATGATGATTCCTCTCTAATGTTACGGGTAGCTTACAATAGGACATGCGTTTCAGCAAACAATTATGGAATTATAGTTCGTATCAACGTATGCAAGGCACAAATACTTTATGGCAAGTCGGTAAGATCATGTAGGTAATGCTACACAAATGATAGTAGAGCGTAATATATATAATGAAGAAGGAAAAACGCGAGAAGATTATGGACGTGCTTAATTACTAAAAAATATGGGCATGGAAAAAAAAATCGGGAAATAATATTTATTTCCAAATGGTCGTTTAGGTAATTCGTAGATGGGGATCGAGAACGATTTACATGGATCAAGGTTTATCAAATGCAGTGCAAGAAGCGTTTTTAAAGTGTACAAAGATATAATTTAATTTTGTGGAAAACGTTTAGTTCAATTGGGATCCAAAGCTTTGTACGGTATTTATGATCTGAAGTAGAAATGGGTATGTTAAAGGTACTATATGGTATATTCGTTATCGCTTGTCGATACCACTAAAACCCATACAAGGAAAGGATTATTTATTAAGCATCTACTCGTCCAGAACCGCTATTAGGTGATAGTGCTATAGCGGTTCATCCAATGATGATCGCTATAATAACCTTATAGGTAAAAAGTGTTAGTCTTTTTTAAAACGTTCTTATTCCTATTATAGGTGATAATATGCGTGCGTGGATAAAGGTACGGGATGGTAACAATAACTCCGGCGCATGATTTTAATGATTATCAGTTGCGCTTCGTCATACATTACTTAATTAAAATTTTAATTTAAATGGCTGTAATATTGATCATGCTGAAGTATTTGATTACAAGGTACTATAAGTTATAGCATGATACTTATCTTCCGCCAATTCCAAATATGGACACAGATTTGCCGCACGTAAAGCAAATCAAGTCGTTAAAAAATATAGGTCTTTAGAAAAAAAGAAATACACATCTAACTAATACCTTATGGGGATCGAAGTGGGGTGATTATTGAAACCCTGTTAACCGATCATGGTTTTTCGTACTTCTAGATTAGCATCAGAAGCAATTTCTGCTA
>JAJSOM010000326.1:0-17169 GCA_023052935.1 Piezodorus guildinii
AAAGTAATAATTTTAGTTACTAATTATAAAAAAATAAAATAAATAAAATTGTTGCATATATTGGCAAACCAATATTTTCTGAAAATCTACAAATGGTCTTCAATATCAGCTAGCCCTTATCTTCATAGGAATAGTCTGCCAAGGTTTATATATCAAATATCATTATTTTTTCTTTTAAACTTTAAATACTCTTTAATATTGCTTATTTAAAATAATTAACCATCTCACATTGTTAGTAGTAAAAAAAAATTGATAAATCTCAGTATTTACAAAATTATGTCGCTACCAAAATCATTCGATGGATGTTCGCCGGTCAAGCCCAAGCCCCCAAGATCAGCCTTAATGCAATCCTCCCATCGACGCTTCGGCCTACCTTTCGGACGCCTACCAGTCGGTTCAGCGAATATCAACCTTCTCGGAATCCGTTCCTCACCGAGCCCAACAACTTTACTCTCGCGATGCTATCAACTCAATTATATTCACAGGGTACAAACTCCGCAATTCAGCGTTGTGCAACCTTCTAAACTCCCCAGTGGCCTCATATCTCTTCGGACCAAATATTTTACGCAGTACCTTATTTTCGAAAACATTAAGCCGTTGTTCATCCTTCAAAGTAAGCGGCCACGTTTCACATCCGTAAAGAACCGTCGGAAGAATAATAGTTTTATAAATTTTGAACTTTAAGTTTTTAGACAGAAAGCGCGAGCTAAGTAATTTAGCAACTGAATAATAACACGCATTTCCCACCTTTAACCGGGACTTTATTTCTTCCTGGATTTCATTTTTTCTTGTTATCATTGAACCTAAATACTTGAATTTCTCTACGTGTTGAAGAGTATGCCCTGAAATATTAATATCATCAAAATCGCCACCATTTCTGCTACTAATAATATATTTCGTCTTATCGGTATTTAATTCGAGACCTATTTGTTTACCGATTCTGAAATATGAATAGTAGTATAAATACCGATAGAAAGCATAAGATTTTAGAAACGTTAGCAAGTTATAAAATAAGTTGAACAAGTTAATAATAAGCCTATAAATATATTAAATTATGTTTCCTAATGTTCAACAAAATGTGATTTCATAGGAAAGCAAATTAAACTTTTAAAGTAGTTGTGTATAAAATATTTATAAATTTTAGTAAACATAAATAAATGATTAAAAATATTTTAATTCAATTTTTAAAGATAGATAATTTTTTTTATAGTTTTCGAATCTAGACACCACGATTAATTATAGAAAAAAAAATTTAATCCATATACATATACGCCCATAACTCAGTCTTTTTTGTTTTTTTTTAAGATAGAGAAAAATAAATAAATAAAATAATTTCGTATTAATAAAAAAATTAGAATTAATAAACTGTGATTACTTAAAAAATATATAATTATTCATAATATTAGTATGGTAGATATAGCATAAGCTACACATCTTTAACTCTGTTATTATTAAATATAGAGAAAAAACAAACGTTTTTTTGAGATCAAGTCACCGTGATGAACATTAATAAAAAAAATTAAGTCACAACTTAAAAATGTTTTATTTTATTTTTCTGAATGGATGGCATTCGCATAAACTAAAGATGAGTTTAAAGACGTACAATACCTCTATATTTATATAATTACATGAAAAAAGATATTTCAATTAACTATTTATTGGAATTATATTTGGATCTTTACTTTGACTTTTACCTATAAATGCAAACATTTGAATTTTACCTTGACATGTGTAGTATGTGGAATTTGTGTTATGTGCGCGTTAGATTTTTGTTTTGGCCAACTCTCACTAGTGATTTCATCCCTCCCCTGATCTTACCAGACGTAGTGTCGACCTAACGCAACATAGTAACCATAATTCACAAGCACTAATAGACAACCACAACGCCGTGCTAGACACTAGTTTCCTGCTAGACCACCCTATAGAGGAGGCTCATTACCACCAGCAGCAAACTAATAGAAGACGTATTGACGTATCGGATGGGAACTTTATCGTAATGGCGTAACATGGAGCGTGTGAGAGGGCTTTAGTCACGGCCTATAAAATCCAAGAGGAGGGAGGCACATTGTTTCCGGCCGGGAATACTCTTCACAAAAGGCGGCCGGCAAACCGGATCAGAGCCGGACGGGAAGCGAGGATTCAATCTGCGGGAGCCTTTGCAAGTGGAGGATTTATGCGTGGTGGTAGTTGGGGGAGAAGAGAGGGCCAGGATATGCGGGTCGTAGTCGTCGGCAATTAATACGGGGTAATTAATTAACAATTAACGGGGGAAGAGTTAGTGCGTGAGTTAGACGGGGGAGGGCTGGAGTGGCACGCATGTTTTTCCAAATGCGTTACAGAAGTTCAAGCTGTTATTGAATATCTACAAAGTTCAACGCCCTCTTAAAAGCATAATCGAAATAATTTCTCACATTCAGAAAACATCTGGTGCGCGCAACCTTCCACACAATTGTTAAAATCAATTAAAGAACTTTCAAATATATGTAAAGTATAAAAAGGGTTAAAGAATTACATTAAGTTTCGATAGGAACACGTGTTTCACCAAGGAACAGAAATTATTATGTACAACAATCACTTAGTTTTATCCGTTTTTCAACTTTGTATACAAAATAACATCGTTGATGAAATCTTTAGCTTAGCCATCGGCTCATTACAAATCTATGTTACTGTCTTATATTTAAAAAAAAAAAAAAAAATCCTAAACATTATTTGGCTCTTTTCTGTTTAATTGTAATATTAGATATTAATTAAAACGGCTGTCAGAATTTTGAGTGTTGTGTGTCTTTATTAGCATAATAAAGAGTGATTATGTATGGTTCCTCAGTGTGTAATTATTAATTAGCAATAAGTAATAATAAAATAATAAAATTGGTTATCAAATTCGTTCAATTTTTATATTTGCCATATTACTTCATTTTCAATAGTAATTAGATAAAATAGTAAGAAAACACATAACTTGAAGTAAAATTGGTAATATAGATATATTGTAATGTATATGGAGCGGCGTGGTCTACTGGATAGAGCGCTAGTCTGCTGTGCTCCGTGTTCTGGGTTCGAATCCCGGCTGTGACAGAATATTATTTATTCTGTTAATTAAGTGCGAACCTAGGGCATGGGGACCCTCCTGGGGCAGATCTAGCCTCTATAAAGTGGGTACCCAAATTAATTGGGGAAAAGCCTGGCGGCTGAGCGCGATTAAGGCCTAATTACCTCATTGCACTGCCGTTGGCCTTGAAACAGTACGAATCTCGATATGTACTGAGCCCAAGACCCTTCATGGGTTGTAGTGGTACAGGTTAGGTAATGTATTGAGAATACTGAGGAGTTTAAATTCATAATTTGATAATCAATATATTAATTAAATAAATAATAATAACCTTTGTCAGTAAAACTCAAAAGGCATTTCCTAAACCCCCTTGGATTGTCCGTGGGCTTAGGCTGCCTCCCCTCCACGGTACCTGGTACATTCTGAACCCCAGCTACTAGGCTGGACAAAGGCTGGACTTCCCATTTCAGCCCCGCCCGAGGTGACGACGAGGAGAAAGAAAATTCGAAAAGGTTCGTCTTATTCCAGCCACGAGAAGTCAAGTTCTATCCTCAAGAAGAGGAAGTCTCATTCGAACCACGAAAGTTGAAGTCCAACAAGAGGAGAGTCGGGGTCCATCTACAAGGAGATGGCCGTCGGGGTTCTAAGAGCAGCTGGAAGATGATGCCGAGAAGGGCGCCTAAGACTGATTCCACCTTCGCCAGCCGACTGATTTTTTAAAGGTGGTTTCTTTAATTGTATGTCAAGTTTAACTATAATGTCCCTCAGTATTCTCCGACATCGTGTAAATAGATTATGTATGTGCAAGTTGCTTTTAAATAATAATATCATTTATTGAAACTTGTTTACTTTAATCTTCTTCTGAATGCCACCTACTATGATTGGTAAACGCGATACCTTTGGAAAAGAAATCCAATGGTTTCATTTAATATTTGTATATACATACATTAAATATATCAAATAAGCTATTTTTTAAAGTTACCGCTGCCTTAAAAAAGCAGCCGGTCAAAAACACAGCAATATAATAAATCGTTAGAAAGCTTTTTGAAGCTAATGATTTTAAAAATATTTTATTTAATCTAGAACATCATGTTAATTGGCGAAAACTGAAGAAATGATTTATTAGGTATTTCTTTTGATACATAGAATTTCAATTTCCGAATATTTTATTTTTATTATTTGGTTCAATCTATGTATCGGCATTTAAGAACTGTCACACTGTTTCAATTGGAATGAAATCTATATCATATTGAAGCTCATGAAATTTTATACCCATAGAGCGAGTTCGATCAAAATCTTGAGATCTATTGTTGATAAAATCGTTGAAAATTTAAAAACTGCATGGTATAAAGTGGCTCTTCTGGTTCGATACATTACATGTCGAGCGTACAGTTTTGAGAAATATGAAATTTCAGTTTCGTACGACTTTTCGATTTCTTGCTACATTCACCAATAAACCTCTTCTTTTTTTCTACACTACGTTTATAGCCGTTTATACAAGATAATTTTTGTTTTAAATTTTTGACTTTACAACGGTATATTATACATGTATATTTCTATTCCTATGTACGAAAAAACCAATCCTAAATAAATATGTTTGCTCTTTTCTCCTTCAGTTGGTAACCAACTCAATCAAATTCTGTATTTAGCCGTTTTTTATCAATGCTAATAGGATGGTATGATTCATTTTTTCGGATCTACAAAATTAAAGGTACTTTAGGAGAAGAAAATTTAAAATATCGGCATTTAAGCCCTGTCGGACTATTTCAATTAGAATGAGACCTACATCATATTAAAGCCCATTAAATTTTACATTGATATAGCGAGTTTAATCAAAATCGTCAGCCGTTTTTGAAAAAATCGTAAAAAAGTGCAGAACGCATGGTACAAAGTGCCTCTACTGGTTAGCAGATTTTGATGAAAATGTTACTGTAACATTTCGGGCGTATATTTGTCTTAAATATGAAATTTCAGTTTCATAAAACTTATACTTTTTGTTCTAGAATTACCAATCACACGCAGATTTTTTTTTGAACTTAGTGGAATCTTTTTTTTATTTCATCATTTTATTGGTATTTACAACTGTATTAACAAAAATACATCAAGTTAATGTGATGTGTTATATAATACAATGACTTGATATACATGTAGAGAAGATTCCCATTGGAAGCACTCTAAAAATAATCTAAACTAGAAGGTCCCGGGGCCATTTCCTTTTCAGGCGCCTCGAAGTATTATCCGGAATTGATGAGGAAGAAAGAATTGAAACTAGTGGGTTAGAGTGCGAATGGAGTTTGTCATGAAAGGATTGATACCTGGTCCGGGCCAAATCAGTAACAAAGCGAACATTAAGGTCTTTTTGGATAAGTTTATTCTTGACAAAGTAAGGAGCGTTGAGGATTAGATGCGGGAAGAATTTGATGGTTTAGTACAGCCCCAAAGCTCTACTCCGTAAGTCCAGATTGGTCTTATAATAGTCATGTAGATGAGCTTTTTGTAGTTCAGAGGAAGGTTTGACCGTTTGTCTAGTAAGTGTTGAAGCAGCCTAAAGCGGCGAGCAGTTTCTTGTCGTTTTAGTCGTGTATGTGGATTCCAAGTTAGGGGTTTATCAAGAAGAAGTCCTAGGTATCGGATCTGTTCAACAGGAGCTAGTTGAGTGTCATTAAAGGATACTGTGGGGCAGGAAGTCAAAGGTTTACGACGAAGGGTAAAGGTTATTTAATGGGATTTGTTAGAATTTATTTTTATTCTCCAGTTCTGACACTATAATTCTAGGTCTTTGGTGTGGGCTTGAAGGGTATTTGAGGCAATAAATGGATCTTTATGAACTGATAACATGCAGGTGTCATCAGCATACATAGGAAGGAAAAATGGAATCTAAAACGTATTTTTTCGTTGAAAACTCCAGTTCGAAAATGTTCACGCTCACAGTATTTTCCCTTACTATATATTTCATACATATGTAAGTGAAAGTAATTATAATGTTGACTGAAAAATCGTTCAGAGTAGCCCCAACCAAATTAATCCATACAGTATAGCGGTTTAAACAATATTACTTTCGGTATTAATCATTTTAGAAGCGGGAGGGGAGGCTAAGATAAACTAGATGGTGGAGATCAAAGCCATCAAAACCCGGAGCAAATATTAATTCAATGATGGTGGAGCGAGAGTTGGATGAGGGGCTTATGTCGTTAACCGCTTTAGGCGGTTCTAACTCATTTTGCCGGCATTAAAAGGTATCCATCCGTCTCGGGTCATTTGCGCTAAACAGCTTCCGATAATGAGCTTCCAAACCTCATTAACTTAGTTTAATTATTATATCACGAATATCTCCAAGAGTTTAAACCCGGTTTAAGATGTTAATCCGATTTGTTTCGTAATTTGATATGGAAGGAAACCTAACTAAAATAATTAGCAAAAGTCGAAAGATTTTAGGCTTTATTTATCTGCCCTGTGAAAATAAAGTTTGACTTGTATATAATGCATTTTTATATGCATTTACTTATCTATATTTCAAATATAAATCTTCGTTTTCTAAATGTACGGTTCCCTGAGTCCAAATAAAACACAAAATGTGTATGAGTATGTAGTTATTTTTTTTTAATAGATTTATTGCTATTTACAACTGTATAATGATATACATCTAGTAAATGAGATACAAGATACAAATGTCATGATTCACATGTAGTGATACTACTCATTGCCAGCCCTCCAAAAACTATGTTAAACTAAAAGGTCTGGGGCCATCTTCTTTTGAAACACCTCGGAGGGTTATCAGGGATTGTGGAGGAAGCAAGGATTGAAACTAGTGGGTTAGAGTGGGAATGGAGTTTGTCATGAAAGGTTCGCGCCAAGTCAGCAACATAGGGAACATTAAGGTGTTTATGGATGAGTTTATTTGTGACAAAATAAGGAGCATTGAAGATTTTTCGAAGGATTTGATTGTAAGGATTGGATACGGGAAGAATTTGATGGTTTAGTAGAGCCCCAAATCTCAACTCCGTAAGTCCATATCGGTCTTATGATAGTCATGTTGCTGAACCTTTTGTACTTAAGTGGATAGTTTGAGCGTTTCCAGCAAGTGTTAATGTAGTCGAAAACGTCGGCAGTTTCTTGTCATTATAGTCGTGTATGGGGGTTCCAAGTAATTTGTCTATTTTTTGTATAAGTAGACATTTATCCGGGTGCAGCCCTAGGTATCGGATCTGTTCAACGGACAAGAGGAGTGTTATTGAAGGATACTGTGGGGCAGGATGTCATAGGTTTACGAAGCAGGATAAAGGTTATTTGGTGGGATATGTAGTAATTCAACACAAAAAAAACAAAAATCGTATAAAAGAAAAATTACTTAATTTTAATTATTTCATACTTTATGAACATATGTATCAATTGTTTTATTGTTTAAAGATTATGTGTCGTTCAGCTTATAACTTCCATAAGTAATCATAAATATGGGTTTACTTGTTTTTACTTTACTATCTTGTTGTTATCATGTTACTATCTCCATGTGTTTCATTAGTACAAATACTTTACAATAATTATTATTTTATTCTAATCCATTTAAATATTTACTTATTCTTTCGTCCATTAATTATTTTACTTCGTTTTACTTTCTTATTATTATTTATTATTTTATTATTATTATTTTTACTTTATTTTATTTTCAAATGAGTAGGTTTTTGTTTATTATTACTGACCAAAATTATCATTATTTATTTAAGGAAAACCGAAATCATTACAAATATTAATTAACAAATGATTTTATCTTGTAAATATGTAAATACAATTTTTCTATCTTCTATGTATATACCATTGTGTCGAAAATAGTAAAAAATAGTTTATATACTAAAGTGTTGTTAATACTTTTTAATATTTGATAAGTCTAATCTTCATTGAAATACTCTGACTCTTAGGGCTTCTATATCTTCGTTTTCTTCAAAATAACAATGAAGAAATATTGTTTTATTCGTAATGTAAAAAGACATAAAAAGTTTTCAAAAACCTTACTCGAATTGAAGTATATCATTGTTTTTAAGTTCTACCAAACTTTATTTAAAAAAAATAATTATTTTGAGTCTACGTTATGCCGATGTGAATAAAAAATTGCAAATATAAACCATTCATTTCAGGCCAAAATATTAAAAAAAGTTTAGTGTGTACAAATATACATGTATATGATAGCCCTAATACATTGAGTGCCAAATAATATGTTGCCTGTGTGGTTAAATATTATATGGAGATTTTTAATTAAAAAAAGTTTTTTTTATATGTATATGGCAAAATTTTATATAATAGATACTTATATGACTTGTATAAAAAAACCATCAGTTCTAAGTTAGTAGGCCATCTTCTAAGCAATTTTTTTTCTTCTAAAAATTGATGTTTTTTTTTTGTTTTTTTTTTAAACAGATGGACTTCTTTGTATTGTGACTGCGTAGCCTAGGAAGTAGCCATTTCTTGTGTGACCCGAGCGTACATCTTAATTGCCTCTGATTAAATCAAGCGGCGGACCCACATGTATAGACAATGTTCCCCCCGACACATTGAATCTAATAGCCCCACCTAATGAGGGCTCTACGACCTGGAGTCATGGAGTCATAGCCTTCTCCAGCCTAGATGCTAGGAGTTGGATAAATTAGGGCTTATCATTGGATAATTATACCGTCAGCTCCTGTCCAGTCTGGCGTCATCGCATCGCTCAGTGAGATTATTTCTGGCAACTGTGCCGCTTTACATTTTTAGAATGAAAATATAGAGAAAAAAACTTTAAACGAAATAAGCTGTCTTAAATAACTTATTTTATAAACAAGCTTTAGATGCAATAATCAATATTTATTATCGATCAAACCAAGAAGCCAGACAACTAGAAAACCCCAAGATCGTGGGTTTAAACCTAAACATCTGCTGATGGCCTCCATTTAATTGGAGTAAAAAACCTTAGTTGTGCCGTCTTGCTGAGGGGACGTAAAAAAGTGGTCCCGAGTCTATGCGATGTATTCATTATTACAGGTATTCATTAATGATCTTCTTCTTTTACTTCCTCTTCGTGTAATCTCTAGCGCCGAGGAGCCTCTACTCTATGCGGGCATGCCACTCAATCCCCACCAAGTCGCTTCATTTCTTGAAGGGTTTTACCTCGCTTCTCTCCAAACCTCCACCATCGGACAAACGCGGCCAAACCACTTCAATTGTCGCTTCTCTAGCAATGTCTTAAGCTCCGCCACTTCTAAATCCTCTCTTATGCGTTCATTCCTGACGCCGTTCCTTCTCGTCTTTCCAGCAGCTCTCCGCATTGGCAAAATTTAGGAATTCAACTGTAGCATATTCCGATTAGCCACAGCAGTATAAAGTAATATTAAATGAATAAACAAACTGATTGAGAAGAAATGATAACTAATCTAAAATATTCCTAAAACTGCCAGAACCAATATTCGTTAGTTACAGTGTTAGTGTGCAAGTCTAGCTCAGAAGCGATAAGTCGTATAAAATCGCAATTGCATATTTTAGAATCGTATGTTCTTGAAATGTTACAGTTAATTGTTTATAAAAATCGGCCTACAAAAAGAGGAACTTTATACCTTGTATTTTGCACATTTTTTCGGTTTTCTCAAAAACAACTTTAACAATCATGCCTAATTTTCTTCCTTTTAACTACCTTCAGTTTTGTAGATTAAAAATAAACATAATCGTACCATCTTATTAGGATTGAAAATTGGAATACAACGGTGTAGTCCATCAATTTTATATCGATTTTAAAAAGGCTTATGATCCAATAGACCGTCAGAAGCTATATAACATCATGATTGAACAGGGAATATCTAGAAAGTTAGTAAACCTAGTAGAGATGTGTTTGTCGGAAACATTCCATAAAGTTAGAATCGGTCATAATTACTCCGAGAGATTTGAGGTACGATCGGGTTTGAAACAGGGTGACTCCCTTTCACCTGTGTTATTTAATATAGCTTTAGAATATGTCATAGAAAAGGTGATGTGTACCGAGAAAGGCTTAAATATGGGTGACAAGATTCCGGTTTTGGGGTATGCCGATGATCTGGTACTGCTAGGTGAAGACACGGAAACCATACAACTAAATACAAGTGTGTTAATAAAAACTGGTAAAGAAATAGGACTCGAATTAAATACCGATAAGACGAAGTATATGATTAGTAGCAGAAACGGTGTCGATCTTGGTGATATTGATGTATCAGGTCATACGTAGAGAAATTCAAGTATTTAGGTTCAATTATAACTAGAAAAAATGAAATCCAGGAAGAAATAAAGTCCCGATTAAAGGTGGGAAATGCGTGTTTTATTCTTCCAACGGTTCTTTACGGATGTGAAACGTGGCCGCTTACTTTGAAGGATGAACAACGGCTTAAAGTTTTCGTAAATAACGTATTAAAAGGCGTAAAATATTTGGTCCGAAGAGAGATGAGGCCACTGTGGAGTTTAGAAGGTTGCACAACGCGGAATTGAGGAACTTGTATCCTGTGAATATAATTAAGCTAATTGCATCGCGGAGACTCAAATGGGCGAGTAAAGTTGTTGGGCTCGATGACGAGCGGATTCCGAGAAAGTTGGTATTAGCTGATCTGACTGGTAGGCGTCCGAAAGGTAGGCCGAAGCGGAGATGGGAGGATTGTGTTAAGGCTGATCTCGGGAGCTTGGGCTTGAATGGTGAACATTGGACGAGTCTGTGTAGGCGGAATTTGGTGGTATCGGCATCGAACCTTCGGGTTCGCTAAGCCTATTATTATTATTATTATAATTATTATATTATTAGGATTGACAAAATACCATTTAATGATAAGGAATCTCAGTTGAAACTGGTGGATAAAAGTACCTTAACTAATCCTTTTTTAGAATATGCAAACATTATTGACCATGTAAACATGATTTTATAAACACCGAGAGGAATAAGTTAGAATACTGAAAAACGCTACCTTTTTTATAACCATACCCGGGGCCATCTTTTTAGACGCCTTGAAAAAGAAGATCTCTTCGGGACCTTCCCACAGATTCGCTTCCTTCAAAAAGTCGTTTGTCATTATCACAACCTATTTTGGAATTCATTGCCTACATCCACTCGTAAAGCTTCATCATTAACCACTTTCACCCATCAATAATTTATCTACCTCTAATATTTAATTAAATGAAAACTAGTCGTTACTTAATCTCATCCTTTTCTGTACTGATGTATTTTTTAAAAAAATATTTTTATTGAAATTTACAACTGTATATTATAATACAACAAGTAAATATGCTGCTAAAAGATTGTATATATAAATAACATGAAGAGAAACTGCCCATTGGCAGCACTCTAGTAGTCAATCTAAACAAGAAGGTCCCGAGGCCATCTTCTCTACAGACGCCTCTGTGGATTATCAGGAATTGAAGATGAAGCAAGGATTGAAACTAATGGATTAGAGTGGGAGTGGAGTTTGTCGTGGATGGAATGATACCTGGTACGGTCCAAATCAGCTACACATGGAACATGGAGGTCTTTATGAATGATTTTATTCGTGACAAAGTAAGGAGCGTTGAGGATTCTGGATCGTAAGGATTGGATACGGGAAGAATTGGATGGTTTAGTAGAGCCCCAAAGCTCAACTCCCTAGGTTCAGATAGGCCTTATCATTGTCATGTAGATGAGTCTTTTGTAGTGAAGTAAAAGGTTAGAGCGTCTGTCCAGTAAGTGTTGGAGTAGCCGAAAACGTCGAGCAGTTTCTTGAGTGTTCAGTCTGGTATGTGGATTCCATGTAAGGCGCGTGTCAAGCAGGAGTCCTAAATAGCGTATCTGATTGAAGTATTAAAATAACAAAATAAAATCATTTATTTTATACATTCAAGTATACAATTATATTCTTAAGAGTCTATTCGTCCCTACATAAAATTTATTCTAATTTAATTTAAAAATGTTAGTAATTGCTAAAGGGAGAAGAGAAATGAGAAACGAATTCTCATTTAAGAATCAAATTATTGTTACACTGAAAATTTAGAATTTTTTAATTACGGCCCTAATTTCCGCTATGATTCCCTAAGTGAGCAAGATGAGCTTTTTACACCACCTTAAGAAAATATAAAGCAGCTTTAGATTATAATATTCATTCATTAAATAAATTGGCTACCGAGGAGGTAAAAAAAAGAAAAAAAAAATGTTATCAGCGGTAATAAAGAGGAATAAATTAACCATTTTCGTCTTTTATCCTGTCCCGAATTAGTGGGAAAATGAGGGGAAAGGAAAGCTGTAATGAATTGCAGGATCTTTTTTTTTTTTTTTTTTCCTTTCTCCTTTCTATTTTTAATTCAAGAACGTTCTCCTTCCATTTGAGTTAGCCCCCTGCCGGCATTTAATAAAGCTGGAAATCCAATTTGGCCCGGAATGGAGGTAAATTTATTCAATGAATAAATATTAATGGCGGAGCCGTGGAAGAAAGGGTTTATTAAATAATTCAGTTAACAAAGGAAGACCGTTATGCAAACGGCCTCGGACTATTATTAAATAGGTACAATAACCCAATTCATTCAATTAGCCCGTCTCAATTGTGAATTAATTAAGACGCTGCTTCGCCATGTCCCGTCTAGTTAATTAATTAAATTTCCGATTTACGATATAGCTAATTGAAATCGAATAAGCGTCGGATTACAAACTATAGTATTGGAACTGTTTATTTATGTATATTATATGGATTTTATTAATGTTTTGTTTGGGTAAAAGGATTATAACCCTATTCAACAACGCTGTGTATACTGTATCTAACTTTGTTTATTTATTTAACGTCACTTTATGCTACTATGGCTAATCGGACGATGCTACAGTGGGAGTCCTAAATTTTGCCTATCCAGGTTTTATTAGGATAGGGATCTTTAACGAGTACCTGACATCGCACAGGCTCGGACCACCTTTTAACGTCCCCTCCAAGGACGGCGTAATAAGGATTTTTTACTCCCATTAAAAATCCTAGGATCACCTGCGGGTTTGAACCCGTACCTTTAGCATGGGAGGCTGTTACGCTAGCCACCCAGCTACAAGTAATCCCAATAAGTATTAAATTAAAGGGATCAATCACTTGTAGCTGGGTGGCTAGCGTAACAGCCTCCCATGCTAAAGGTCACGGGTTCAATCCCGCAGGTGGTCCTAGGATTTTTTAAAGGGAGTAAAAAATCCTTATTTACGCCGTCCTTCGGAGGGGACATTAAAAGGTGGTCCCGGAGCCTGTGCGATGTCAGGTACTCGTTAAAGATCCCTATCCTAATAAAACCTGGATAGGCAAAATTTAGGACTCCCACTGTAGCATCGTCCGATTAGCCATAGTAGTATCTAACTTTATTTATTTTTTTAAAATCTGGTGAGGACAATACACGACTTTCACTTAACTCTGTTGATGGAATCGATTTAAGAAAAAAATCAATTAATTGAGTGTTTAAAAATGTTCAAACAATATTACATAATACTTTCGGCCAGAAAACTGATGACTTATCTAAAAGAAACTTATAAAAATTAATTGTTCATGTATTGGATTTTTAATTTTTTTTAGTTGTCTTTTTCATTTTATTCTTTTCTGATATGCAATTATCTAGAATTTGTTTATATTTTACCTAAATGTTTGTATTAGGGCTAAAATAACCCCAGGGGTTGAAGAGCCTTTATGTCACTAAATAAATAAATAAAATTAAAAAAAGTTTAAAGAATTATATTCATGTTCGTTTGGAACCTAATATGTTTTAGATTAAATAGTATTCCAATATAAAATCATTATGTCCAATAATCACATAGATTGATGCCCTATTCATCTCTTTATATAACCTTCTACTATTATATAACTATTAACATATTATACATCTGTATTGCTGTTTCTAACTTCAAAAGAAAAAAATACCTACAAAAATATGTTAACACATTTCTCCTTTATTTGGCCATCAAACGCTAATGAAATATGTTTCTTTTTTTTAATATGCAAAATTCAAGGTGCTTTAGAGAAAAGAAAATTCAAAAATTCCCCGTTACAGCCTTGTCAGACTGTTTAAATCATAATAAAACCTAAAAGATGTGTGTCTATTAAGTTTTACATCAATATGCGGAGTTTATTAATCAAAATCGTTAGAGCCGTTCTTGAAAGTGGTTCAAGTGGCTCATCTGATTGGCCGATTTCGGTGAAAAACAGGTGTAACATGTGTAATGTTTACTTTAATATGAAATTTAAGTTTCTTCCAACTTTTCGTTTTCTTGCTAGACACACGAATCCTCTTGTACGCAACTTATCATTCCTATATATTCCTGACAATCCTACGAGGCGATTGAAAAGACGATGGCCTCGAGACCTACTAAATTAAATTGACATTGAAGTGCTACCGCTGGGTTGTTTCTTCACAAGACATTTTCACACCCATAAATGTAAATTAGGCCAATTACTTATTGTATTTATTATAAGTGCAGTTGTAAATATCATTAAAAAAATAAAATAAAATAAAAAAAAAACCCACGACTTTAGCATAGAAGGCTGTTTTTATAAGACAATGGTCATGCATGGGGGTGAGTTGGGTATCCACTTTATAGAGGATGAGTCCATCTGCCCCAGGGTCACCCTACGACTGAAAAACCAAAATAAATTTATTCCTCTGCAGCCAGGTTTCGAACCTGACTAGAAAATGCCCAGCCATATGTTTAACGGTTAACCTCGCAAACATTTGTGGAGCTCGGATATGAAACTCTGCCACGCCCGCACTACTCTCCCACGAATTTTTTTTTATTTTTTTTTTTTTTTTTTTTTTTTTTTTTTTTGACAACTGGACCACTACTTAAGTCAGAAAAATTTAATGGACAAAGGGAATTATAAAACGCGTTTTTATAGTTTATCCATTATCACGATGGGAAATTCGATTAAATATCCGAAATATTTTGATATAATAAAAAAGTTGTAAATATTTCTTTTAAAACCAAAATCCTCTATTTTTTTCTGTATGTAAAAAAATACAGACACAAATTTCGTAAAATGAAGCAATAAAATTAAATTAAGCAAGTTACAACTAAGAAGTTAATTTCTATGACCTTAAATTTTGTATAAATAAATGTTATAGAAAAAGAGAAAGTAGTAGTTTGTTTAAAATGTTTATTAACTTAAAATTTATAGCTTGGCCTCCATCATTTATATCCAATTCCAGCCAAACATTTTTATTCATCGAAAATCAGAGCAGAGCAGAAAAATATTAGATAAATTCTGAGAAATAAATAATATCCTTGGGATAAACAGTTTGTGGAAGACATGAACCGTTTTATTCATAAGTCTTTTTCCTCCCACTGGAAATTCTATGGAAGACCATTAATTCACGTCAGCTGAGATTTGGAGTGTTATTCAAGACGCTTGGCGGATCTGAGTCTAACATTTGTAAACATATCTCAGCAGAATCAAACATAATCTCTATAGATCTAATATCTTACTTCTCCGGGAAAATCAACTTTATAAACACCACTCGACGATATATCACATACAGTCATTTCTTATCCCAGGTTTACTGTTGCTTGTCCAAACAACAATAGACGGTAAGAGAGTAATATAATCTTATAATTCAAAACGATTAATGATATTCTAAGATATTAAGTTTATCCCGTGAGGACGAAATAATCTCTGTTAACTTCATAAAGGTTTATATACAAAATATATTGATGGTATAGTTAATTAATGTATTTATATGTATTTTTTTTAATTCGTGCGGGCAACAGACCACTTTCACTTAAGTTATTTATTAAAATAAATTTGAGAACTATTAAATAAAGTACAAAGAATTATAATCAGTTTCGTTGGAAACTTATGCTTTACATGGTATAATAAAACAAAATAAAATCTTTAAGTACAATAATGCCTTAAGGTAATGCCCTATTCGTCACTTTGATTTTAGAGTTTGATCAAAATCTTTAGAGCCGTTTTTGAGAAAATCGTAAAAAGGTGCAAAATGCATGATATAAAGTGGCTTTTCTGGTCAGCTGTTTTGTATGAAAAACTGTCTGTAACATCTCGGGCGTATAGTTGTCTTAAATATAAAATTTCAGTTTCATAGTTCTTTTTGTTTTCGCCCGGGAGTTACCACACACGGACACACACAGACATTTTTTCGGGACTTGGTCATTTGGACTTAGGGGATCCTAAAATGAGTATTTCTGGTGAAAACTAGAATCCGAAAATTTTCACGATCGCAATACTTCCCCTTATTATATAATTTATATATGGGTAAGTGAAAGTAATAAAAAGGTGCGAAATGCATGGTATAAAGTGGCTCTTCTGGATGGCCGATTACGATGAAAAAGTTGTTGTAACATCTCAGGCGTGTATTTATCTTAAACATGAAATATAGATTCCTTGATTTTTGAGATTTGACATTAGAATCCAAATTCGAATACAAAAAAATCAATTTGCCCGCCTTCCTCTGTACGCCGTCCGATATGTTGAGAAGATGGGAAAAAATTAAGGCTATTTGGAATCTGGCCTATAATAAATACGATTATTGCAACTTTGTGAATACAAAAAAATAAAAATTTATTAAGGTTTTAACAGAGCAGTTGATAGAGAAAAAATGAAAAGTGTTATGGAATCAGGAAATTTGTTTTAATTAATTGAAAGATAATTAAAAGAAAAGAAATAGTAGAGAACCACAATAAATGCTTTTGGTTTATTATTTTCAATAATGAACCGCTGTTCTGCGCATGCGCATGAGTATAGCAGTCATCATTCAAATCGTCTCTTGGATTTCTTGCTTTTTCAGTTGGAATTCACTTCAGTACAATCTTGAAAACCTCACCAGACTTCAAGATAACAGCAGCAGTAAATATTGGAGCAAAGAACAGTAAGTTTTGTTACAATTTACAGTGTAAAGTGAATGCTGGGTAACCTCTTCACATCAGCTGATTGCCAGTAGCTCGGCAAGGCCGGGATTGCTTTTTCTTTTCTTTAGTTTTTGTTTTATTTCCCACATCTAGTTATTATCTCATTATCTTCTTCACATGAAATGCGATATTTTCACCAAGTGATGTCCTCCAAAGCATCAACTAAAAGATCTAGATCTAGTGGTTCAATCACGTCTCCCATAAAACAAAGACCCCGCCGTGATACTAATAAAAAATTAAATCA
>JAJSOM010000327.1:0-15374 GCA_023052935.1 Piezodorus guildinii
TTTCAGAAGTCGCGGGAGAAAGGCCACAATTTTCTCTTTGTGGATGGAGGATTCCATCCAAAATGGAAGGAAGATCATCGAGATAATGGCAGGATAGGGCCGACGTAAAATTGACAGACTTTCTAACAATTGCCCATATGTTTCTCCTAGTCAGGTATAAATAAATCTCGAACACTATTTAACATTAGACGACCTAACTAACAACATAAAGACACCCCTACACGTTGAGAGAAGAGGGTGAAAAGTCGTGAGAGTTAACGATAGTAGAGGGAAAGCATTTTTTTAATTTTTTTATTTTTAATAAATTCGGATAATAATATCAAATATTACTTTTTAAAAAGGAAGTAATACATAGTTCAGTCTAAGATATCTTAAAATGTGACTATATATATATATATATATATTCTTAATGGTTAAATTTATCCCCACATGTAATTATTTTATTCTTTTGTATCAACTTGTATGATCTGTCAATGATTGTCACATAAAATTCTTTTTTCATAATATTTCCATTTTGTTATGTTTACTGTCTTAATATATTCACCATAATTATTGAAAAGTTGGTTGGGAGGTAGTCTGTTTTACTTTATATAATTTATCCATTATTCTCCTTACTATTGTATTTTATAGGTTTTTACTTTAACAATCTTGTTAAAACATGTTCTAGTACCATCATGATATTATTACTATTATATGTTTGATCTGAAAAATAAAAAATAAGCTAGTTTCCATTCGTCCACAACACGCCCTGATGATGACCCACAATGGGGGTCGAAACGTTGGCAAAAAATATTTTGTTGAAACTACTCAATTGTTTCATTCACTGACCGCCACCCTAATTCCGTTTAATAATTCTCAACGGTTAACTAACTATATCCACTATGGTATGAACCTATGTTATGTTTAAATTATTAAATGTGAATTAATAATTTCGCTATTTTTCATGTTGATAATTATTATTTTAATTCTTCATTAATTAATTATTATAATTATTAAACCAATGGAATCAGCGTCTCTTTTAGAGAAGAAAGATAGTGGTTAATATTTAGACTCCGACTTAGTGGTTTTCCAAACGCACTTTTTCGGGCAAAAGTCTGGACTGGTCGTTCTATTTAAGATACATCAGCCATTTTAATGTTATTTTCTTCCTTATTAAATATCATTTCAATGGTATGATTAGCATATTTTTAGCTTATTTTCATATCATGAAAATATATAGGTTTTGTCAATAATTTGAAAGAAATGTCACTATGACTAATTATTCTTTTATACATATATTTTCTGCATTTAACTTTGTTTATAATCCTTAATGGTTAAGTTTTAGTTAACTTAGGGTTTCATATAACGACTTAGTGATTTTTTAAGAATTTTCAAAAAAATATCAAAACAATTGAAATTATTTTAAATATATAACCCACAATGCGTTCTTCTTTACATAAAGTGTAGAAATCAATTTACGGTTTTCAAACTTTGTCCGTAAAAACTAGAAACAGAACTATTTTTTTTATAACAATAATCACTTCGTTATGTATTTATGTCTTTGCATATAATGAGATATTTAAAATAATTTTAATTTTTTCGAATTTTTTTGAAATTTCTTAAAAAATGAATAAGTCGTTATATGAAACCTAAATTTTACTTAAGCTTATCTAATAACAATTCTAAACAAAGCTAAATGCAGGAAATATAGATATAAAAAGATGTATATAAGAATAATTAGTTACAAAGACATTTCTCTGAAATTATCGTCAAAACCTATATATTTCCATGATATGAAATTCAGCTAAAAATATGCCGATCATACCATTGAAAGAGAATTTAATAAGGAACAAAATGATGCTAAAATGGCTGATATATGTTAAATAGAACAATCAGCGTAGACTTTTGTTCCGAAAAAGTGCGTTTGGAACCACTGTGCGTTCTTTCTCCTACATATATATATATATTTATTTGTTAAAGGAAGATGACAGATTAAGGGATCCTTGAGAATGGTCTAGGGCTGACATGTTGGAGATGAAAAAAAAAAATTCGTTAAAAAACCTAAAATTAATCATTAAGTTTCATATATATTTTTTATTGTACAACAAACAATAATAAAATAAAACAATTAACACAATAGTTCAGTACCCCGTTCGGTGGTAATTATACTAAATTTGGAACGATAATGAAGTTTAATTTTTTTTCTTATCTCCGTGTGTGGAAATGTACGATAATTCACTTTATATCCGAATATCACGAATTTTCACACACCTCTTCTACCAATGTGCATTGCCGACTTTATGTGCATAATTTTAAACGTGGTGCATGGTAAGCTTTTAAAGTAGAGATCCATGTATCTAAATATATGTTTAAATAATTAAAATGAATCTGAGAATTAGAAATTTTATTAGTCTCTTCGGTTAAATAGATATTTTTATTTATTTTTTATTTAGTAAAAAAAATTGAGAAAGGACTAGAAGAAATGTGGCTTTATTATTTCTCCCTGACTTAGAAAAACGGATATATAACTGATATGCCTATCTATAAATCCACTTCTTTCTGCCAGTGGGAGGAATTGAGTTTACGAGCGGATTGATAAAGTTTAGAAGAAATTGATGAAGGTAAAGAAAGAGAGGAATAATCTCCAAACTAAATTCATTTTATATCATCTATACTTTGGTACATTGGTAATTTTTTTTTCATTAAAAAAAATATAGCTCTTTAACGGTGAGTCCGAACAACCAATTTTATACAAAAAATCTGGTGCGCGCAACACACGACTTTCACTTATCTCCGTTGATAAATCAATTTTAGAAGTTGTACATCCTAAAACGTGTATTTCCGTTGAAAACAGGAATTCGAAAAGTTTCACGATCGTAATTCTTTCACTTACTATATATTTCATCTATAGGTAAGTAAAAGTTAAAAAAAATATTTCTAGTGAATTTTTGATAAGAAACGCTCTTTATACTTTTAATCCAAGCTACACAAACAGACCTGGAGTTCGTCAAACGTGTTGTTACATTACATTTATGGGGGTGAATATAAAAACGTTAAACATCACAAAAACAAAAAAAAATTCTAATTTTTTATTATTTGTGGTCATAGTTATGTTATGAAACGAAATTATTTTACTTAAAAATCTGATAAGAGACTGTAGACAAATTTTGATCCGAGCAACACCAACGCCTGGTGATTCTCTGATGCGTCTGGAAAGACTTTTTTATTCAGAATATTTTTTGAGTGCTGTCATTAGGTATTTTCATGAGATTTGTGTTATATCATTGTTTTGTTTTTTTTGTATTTACTCTAATTTAGTTTTTCCCTAACCTTTTGAAGCCAAGAGGTGAAGACCAGGGATTTAGAATCACCATTTGGTCATCGAGACTCAAATCGTACCAAATGATTACAGTAAAAGTAATCCTTTGATCAACACATGATTAGGTAAACAAGAATACAGTTTAATGAAATATTTATTTTAATTTAATACAAAGACTATGAGAAAAAAAAGTGATTAACTTAAACATATTTTTAGCCGTTTTTTGTTAATGCTAACAACATGAAATGGTAATTTTTTTTAATCTACAAAACAAAAGATACTTTAGAGAAAGAAAATTTAAATTATTCGCATTTAAGCCCTGTCAGACTATTTCAATGAGGATATTATACACCATATTAAAGCCCATTAAATTTTATGTCCATAAAGCAAGTTTAATCAAAATCATTATAGTCGTTTTTGAGACAATCTTAAAAAGGTGATAATGGCATGGCATAAAGTGGCACTTCTGGTTAACCGACTATGATTTGAAACATTTCGGGCGTATGGTTGCATTAAATTTCAGTTTCGTACGAATTTTCATGTTCGTGCTACACTTACCACACACACAGAACTTTTTTGGGGACTAGGACATTTGGACTCAGGCCACCCTAAAACGCGTTTTTCCAGTGTAAATTGGAATTCGAAAATTTTCAGGACCCCAATAATTTCCCTTAGTGTATCAATAATTTCATATATAGGTATGTGAAAGTAATAAACAGTAATATAGATGTATGATAAAACGTTGTAAAGTTTAAGATTTTAGAAAATAATATTATATTATACACACAGATTGTCGTATATTATAAAAAGTGAATTAAAACAAACTGGTTGTCTAAGGTAATAATATAATAGATTATTTAATAAAAACTCAATGTAAATAATTATTTTTATGATTAGCTGTATTAATAAAAACCTGTACCACTTACAATTGTGTATGGTTTTGGGCTCAGTACATATAGTGATTCTTCCTGTTTCTAGGCCAACGGCCAGGCAATGAGGTTATTAGGTCTTCAAGACGCTCAGCGGCCATGTTTTTTCCCCAATTGAGGTACCCAATTTAAAGAGGTTGGGTCTGCCCCAGGAGGGTCTCAATAAGGGTATTCGCCCACCTATCAATAAGGGAGGTTCACCCACCGGCTAAATTATCAGAATAAATAATATGCCATTGCCGGGATTCAAATACAGCACACAAAGAACAGTAGACTAGTGCTCTATCCACAAGACCACGTCGCTCCCCTAATTGTATTAATAAATTCTCGATGGAGTAAGTAAAGTCGGTGTTTTCGCGCACCAGATATTGTTGCCCAGAGCGTGAAGGCAGGGGATCCAAAAGCCCGTTTAAGCATCGAGACGCGAACTTGTAATTATTTTACCGTCTCCGACTTTGGTTTTCAGGTTGCCGAAGAATAGAGGATTCGAAAATTTACTATTTCAAAATGCAGCTTAGATATCCCTTGTTGGAAAGAAACGTTGCACTAGGAGAGCTGAACAGATATGGTCAGACAGCTGGTAGAGGTAGGACATGCAAAACCTCGTCAAAGAAGACACGACGGCCGCTAACCCCGAGGAAGGCTGTTATTAAACACTTTCTAAAGATAATGGCGATGAGAAACCTCCGCAGCTTCTAATTGCTCCCAGGCGCGTGTCTGTCTTTATCCTAATCCTACTCGGCAATAAATCTTGTTTTGTTTCGAGCACTCTCCTAGCGACTCGCAGTCTGCTCGGCGACGTCTTCATTATCCGCGTGATACACGGTCCGGCATCTTCCCTGCCTTCTCGAGAGCACGCCAACCGAGAAGAAAGCTATGTTTCGGAAAATTTATTATACTCGAATTTGAAACATTTTACTTCATAATACTTCAAAACTAAAAGATATAACAAATGATAATTACTATATATTTGACCAGCTTTTTTTAAGGCAGCGGTTGGTTAAATAACTAGATTAATTAATATATTTAATGTTTTTAAAGACTATACTTTTTGGAACTATTGGAGTTATTTTCCAAAGGTGTGTTTACCAATATTAATAGGTGATATGCATGGGAAGATTTAATTAAATAGATTTCAATTAGAGCAATTATTATTAAACAAACAAATTTTAAGCTTTGCTATACAATATTACAGACGGTTACATTATGACGTTTTAGTCGGCTAGCGAAGATGGACTAAGTCTCATACGTTCTCCAGAACCCAATACTCCGCTCAGATCTCCGACGGTATCTTTAGATAGTAGGCTTTAGATTAGTGGACTTTAGAAACGATGTCGGATACTTTAAATAATTGACAATAAAAATTAAGGAAATAGGTAGTAATATTAAACTCAACCATTTCTTTTTTTTCTTGTCGCTTCTTACTTCACAAAAACAACCGAACAAAACTTAATTCTATGCAAAGAAACAGTTACAGAAAAATATATGAATTCATGTTGTAGCCCCTAATTCATCTAAATCGCATTCTTAGAGACTATAAACTTTTTTTTTTAATTTATCTGCCAGCTTACCTTCTTCAAACTTTCTTCAAGTTAACAGCTTTTAAAGTGGAGGATACGGACGTAGAATCACCTATTGATAAAACATCATCAAAAAATATAGTATTCTTGTTTTTAGATTATCCTATTATGAAGAGTATTTTAATGTAATTAATTAGGTAATTTGGGAACGATATCTTCTTTTGATAAACATTCATTTATTCTTCATATATAATTGACGTTTCAAGGCTAATAATGCCTCGTCTTCAGAATGTTTTAGTCAAAAATAAAAACAACTCCTAATATACTCAATTTTTTTTAAAAATCCTTATTTGATTTAATAATAGTCATTTTTTTTTTATATCTATTGGTTGTTACAACTTTAACATTTTCTTTAAAATATCCATATTCTAGTAACAATTTTACACAAGGCTAGGAGTAGACTCAATATGTAAAGTTGTTTATAGAATATGGATATTTTAAAGAAACAACCAATAAATATTTTTAAAAAATGACCATTATTAAATCAAATAAGGATTTTTAATAATTTTTTTTTTTACAATATTAGGAGATGTTTTATTTTTGACTAAAAAATTCTGAAGATGAGGCATTATTAGCCCCGAAACGTCAATTATATATGAAGAATAAATGAATGTTTATCAAAAGAAGATATCGTTCCAAAATTAAGTAATTAATTTATATAATATTCGGCTTGTTGATAAATTGAAGTTTGGTTTGAAGTAGATTTTATTTTAATTTGAATTATCTATAGATATTGGCACTAGAATACTAATCCCCAGGTAATGGATCCGAATCCCGTCTGTATTATTTATCCTGTTATTTTAGTCGTGGAGCGACACTAGGATATGAAGACCTCCCGGGGCACACACAGCCAGTATAAAGTAGACACCCAAAAATGGGGAAAAAATCTGGCGGCATAGTGTGATCCCGGCCGAATCACTTCATTGCACGGCTGTTGGCACAGAAACTGTATGAATCTCTATATGTACTTAGCCAAAGAACCTTCATGGGTGGTTTTAGAGGTTCAGATTTATTCATCAACAGATATTTCATATAAAAAATAATAACAGACCAGTGAATAAAAAAAAAAAAAAAAAAAAAAAAAATAAAAAATCAACTATAATCAATAATTTGGATTGACCAACAAACTTTCAACCGATTCGACAATTGAGACGTTGATTTCCAAAAGGTACTACATCCACTTTAGAAAATTTTACAGGAAACGCAAAAATCCGTCATTTAATTGTTAATGGACCAATTTACTTGATTCTTTTTTTATTAAAATCTAAAGCTGATTTTTAAGTGTTTTGTAAACTTATTTTTCCAAATTATAGCACTTTTTCCATGACTTTTAAACAATATAATATGGATAAAATACTTTTCGGATTGAAACGTGGATATAGTACATTTTGAAAAGAATTAAAAGGGATATAGTACTTTTTGGAAGAATATAACGTGCTATAAGTTGGTATCAGTCACTATAACCTTCCAGATACAACATTACCGATAGCTTTTTACAACCGATACGTCTTTAAATTGTTAATTACTAAGTTTTGTAAATTTCCTTATTCTCCCTCTGAGAAATATCTTTCTTTGTTGGTTAATGACATTGATTATCTATTATTCATAAATAAAGTGAATATTCAAAGGACAATTTATCTATTTATGGCACTATAATAAGAAAGTATGTAATTATGAAGTTTGTTTTGAACTAGTATTTACTATTTGTGTGAATTTAGCAAATTTATCTATGTTATTAACTACGTGTAAACAATATTTATCCATAGATACTGATAAATAATAACTTTTGAGCTTTTATTTTACATACAAAAAAAAATTAAAAAAAAAAATCGACTGCTAAGTTTGATCAGGCACGAATTTTCTTTACATATTCAGCAAATTCGTTATTCTACTCAAATGTGAGTTTCTGAAAATTTATGTTGCTGCAAGCACACATATTATGAAAAAACATAATTTAATTGAAAATCTACATGAACCAAAGCGAAGCAACTAAGTTGTTTCAAACAGCCTAAAAACTGATTGTTAGGTTAAAACCATTGATCAAAACAATAGCGGTGATTAAAGACTTGCTTAATAAACCAGTTAAAATTCACAAAATTAAGAAAACAATAAATTAATGGTGATATATTATGGGGTTAGGGGCTTCTGCCGCATAGTAGGAAATATAGTATCTTTTGGAATGAAATGAAAGGAAAGGCTACTTCTGTTTACAGAGGATATAGTACTTTTTGGAAGGAAATGTTTTTAGTACCTTTTGGAATCAAATAAAATGTGGATTAAGAACCTTTTGGAATGAGATGCAATTTAAAATACTTTTTAAAGGATTTTCATGTTTTTTAGATAAAATTTGATGACGGATTTAGATAAAACTAAACGATCAGAACACAAACATGTCAAAATATCAACTTTGAAAGAAATGTCCTTTAGTACCTTTTGGGAATCAACTTCTCAATTGTTATTCCGATCCCATGGCCACTTAGCGGTTACATCAAGACGACACAGCGATGCTCTCCATAGGTACATGTCCTTCATCTTTAACCTTATTTCTGGAGACCTTCACCGTGTAACCTGTTATTTTCTCTGACTGCCCTGATCTTTGCCCGTTCCGATCTTGATACTGTAGCGGCTATTTGCGATTCGCTATGGCTAGGGATTACGCCAGAAGTTCAGGGGGAAAAGAACTGTTCCTTTGAATATTCGATGGAAGACCTCTTTATTACCTAAAAAAAAATCAGTTCCCGAAATCTCGTATGTAAATTCTGAAGCAAGGGAAGATTACTTTCATAAAGGAATTAGTATTCAGGATTCTTGTGTAAAGTTCGTTCAAAGACTTGTGGTTCAACTTTGATTGTAATTATTTTTTATGTAATGATATAAAAAAAATAAAAAAATAACTATAAGGGAAAGTATTGTGATCGCGAAAATTTTCGAATTCGAGTTTCTAACGGAAATATACGTTTTAGGGCCTATATAGCTAATAGCATTTGGTAAGGTCTAGTACAAAAACATAAAGTTTTACGAAACTGAAATTTCGTATTTAAGACAGCTGTACGCACAAACTGTTGTAGCAGCTTTTTCATCAAATTCGGCGAACTAGAAGAACCACTTTATACAATGAATTTTGCACATTGATAATGAAAAAAGATGTCCGACAGTGCAGTTCAGTATTAATGTCGCTCTGTATTTATGACTCTGTAGCTGTTGACACTCGTTAATTACTGTTGTCAGACTTTGTAAAAAGTGGTATTTGGACATTATAATACTACCAGTCACTGAGGTGAGTGGGTTTTGTATTAAAACTTATCGATAATAGTGATAAATTGTAGCGCAAAGGTTATCTTTTTTTTTTTTTTTTTTTTTTTTAATTAAAATGTGATATAAATGTGAATTCCATTGGCAAAAAGTGTTTTTTTTTTTGTTTGTTTTTTTCTTCTTTTTGTTGGAACTTAGTGAAAGTGGACATTTGTTTTAAACAATTGTAAGGTTAGTGACAATGAACGAGCTCCCTTCAACTTCGGCATGTTCCGAAATCATGAATGGGGTAGAAATAATTGAAAATAATAATTCCCAGAGCCAAGGGGGAGTCTGTTGATAATGAAAAAAGATGTCCGACAGTGCAGTTCAGTATTAATGTCGCTCTGTATTTATGACTCTGTAGCTGTTGACACTCGTTAATTACTGTTGTCAGACTTTGTAAAAAGTGATATTTGGACATTATAATACTACCAGTCACTGAGGTGAGTGGGTTTTGTATTAAAACTTATCGATAATAGTGATAAATTGTAGCGCAAAGGTTATCTTTTTTTTTTTTTTTTTTTTTAATTAAAATGTGATATAAATGTGAATTCCATTGGCAAAAAGTGTTTTTTTTTTTTTTTTTTTTTTCTTTTTTGTTGGAACTTAGTGAAAGTGGACATTTGTTTTAAACAATTGTAAGGTTAGTGACAATGAACGAGCTCCCTTCAACTTCGGCATGTTCCGAAATCATGAATGGGGTAGAAATAATTGAAAATAATAATTCCCAGAGCCAAGGGGGAGTCTGGGAATTAGTAACGGGCCGTAAACGGCTCTCAGATGTCGTAGGAGATGAAACCAACAGAATTAAAAGGCCAACTATGAATGTGCCAGTCACACCAACCCAGAATAGGTATCAAGTGCTAGCTAACCTTAACACCGGGCCACAGGTAACATCCCAAACTTCACCAACTGAAAAGGCTACGTCCAAGCCACCGCCAATATTTGTCAACGACATCCAAAATTATCCAGTATTAATAGAATCACTAGAAAATGTCAGCGGCCAATCATCCTTTAAATTAAAAATTACTAATAAAAAAGTATCTATTTATCCAGAAACACCGGACTCTTACCGTTCCATAGTCAATTTTTTAAGAAAAGAAAACGCCTCTTTTCATACGTATCAGTTACCAGATGACCGATGCCCTCGTGTAGTAATAAAAAACCTACACCATTCTACACCAAAGGCAACAATTATTAATGAATTGAAACTAAAGGGTTTTGATGCAGTAAACGTCACAAATGCCATATCACGGTTCAAACTACCGTTACCTATGTTTTTCGTTGACATCAGCAAACAAACCTTCAATGAAAATATTTTCAAGATCGACTTTTTATATTACACAAAGGTATCAGTCGAAGAACCCCGTAAGAAAAGAATAATACCCCAATGCATCCAATGCCAGCAGTATGGCCATACGAAAACCTACTGCAATCAACAACCTAAATGTGTCAGATGCGGCCAAAATCATGTAAGTACTACGTGCGAGAAGACCCGGGACTCACCAGCCACCTGTGCAAACTGTCAAGGAGCGCATCCTGCCAACTACAGGGGATGCGAGGCCTTAAAGGCTCTCAGAACTGCTCGAAATTCTCGACATCAACCCTACCTCAGGTCTACACCCGCTCAACCAGCCGTTCCATCAGGACCGCACGATTTTCCGCCACTACCGCAGGGTTCTCATCCTTCAGTCAACCCAGTAAATACAAGGCACGAGCAGACTTTAACATCATCTGAAGAAAGAAATCAGCAGCGACCACGAACGAGTTTTCTTGTTTCTGAAGGAAGACATCAGCAACCACCACAGCAATATCCTCCAGGATCAGAAGGAAGAGAACAATTTAATGTAGGTATGTCAGGTATGAGACAGGGCATTCCTCAGCAGGCGTCTTCTATTGAAAATGCCTTGCCTCAATTTCAAAATTTATTATTAGGACTAAGTAACCTTATCCAACCCCTCATTAGCCTTTTAAGACAGCTCTCAGAAGTCACACAAACATACACCCGGTCTATGGCCAGTAAACGTTTAACAGTGGGTTCATTGTCCATTCTTCTGTGGAACGCTAACGGACTACTACAACATAAAACCGAACTAGACATTTATTTACATGAAAAACGTACTGACATTGCTTTGATAACTGAAACACATCTAACTTCTCGTAATAAAATCTACATCCCCGACTACATAATTTATAGGACTGACCACCCAGACAACACTTCACATGGAGGAACAGCAGTCATCATAAAAACATCATTGAAACACCACTCCATACACTTACCAATTACACCCCAAATTCAAGCCACTGCAATTACATTGCACTCTACACAAAACGCAATAACATTAGCAGCGGTGTATTGCCCACCTCGGTATTCGCTCACTTCTGTTATGTTTAGCGATTTCTTTGAAAAACTAGGAAGATGTTTTATTGCCGGAGGTGATTATAATGCTAAGCATCAGGTATGGGGTTCACGATTGTGCACTCCAAGGGGAAGAAACTTGCTCTCCGCTCTCCATAAACTTTCTTTAAACACTATATCTCCAAATTCACCGACATACTGGCCTACATCGAGACTAAAGACACCAGACTTACTTGATTTTTTCGTTACTAAAGGACTGCAGGCCATACCTCATACCATCAAAACCAGCTCCGATCTTTGCTCTGATCATTCCCTTATACATCTAGTCCTTTTCGACGAACCATGCCTACAGGAAAAACGTCCTACTCTTATTCGAGGAAAAATAGACTGGGCTTTATACCAATCAAATTTAATTGAAAAGCTTTCAGTTCCTCTCTCAATAAAAACTGAAAAAGAAATTGAAGATGCTGTCCAAATACTAACGAAGAGTATTCAGGAATCGGCATGGGTATCATCAGTACCTAGAAAAAGAAGAAGTATCCAGCCGAGTTACCCGCAGTACATAAGGGATCTGATCAGGAACAAGAGAAGAGCTCGTAAGGTATGGCAGACTAACAGACTACCATCTGACAAACAAACTTATAATCGAATAAATAACGAACTAAAACGACAAATACAAAAATTTAAACAGACGAACTATGATATATTTTTGGAAAATCTCACAACGGACGATGGAAGTTTATGGAGGCATACAAAGAGATTGCTAAAGCATCGCGAGGTGTCAGCGCCACTTCGAAGAGGGGATGGCTCCTGGGCCGTGTCGGACAGTGAAAAATCTGAACTTTTTGCCAATCAACTGTCGACAGTATTTACACCACATACAGACTACCCAGACAGTGAACACGAAAATTCTGTACAGGACATACTAGATACACCTTTACCGTTATCCTTGCCACCAAGTGCTTTCAAACCATCTGAAGTCCTTCTTGAGATAAAGAAGCTACACAAAAGAAAAGCCCCTGGACATGACCTGATCACTGCTGAGCTACTCCAGCATATGCCCAGAAAAGCTGTAGTCTTTCTAACAACCATCTTCAATTCCATACTCAGGACAACGAAATTCCCATTACAGTGGAAATACTCCCATATACTGATGATTCAAAAACCTAACAAAGACAATAAAAACCCAACCTCATACCGACCCATCAGTTTACTTCCAATATGCTCAAAAATTTTTGAAAAACTAATTTACAAGCGCTTAATCGACATACTTACTGACAAACAAATATTACCCGAACATCAATTTGGATTCCGATCACAACACACTATCATACACCAATTACACAGAGTCACAGATTATATTTCAGTCGCATTAGAAGAACGACTATATGCTACTGACGTATTCCTGGATGTAGCTCAGGCATTTGACAGGGTCTGGCACTGTGGCCTACTTTACAAACTTAGATCTTTTCTTCCTTCTACCTACTATCTCATACTTCTTTCCTTTCTATCCGATAGATATTTTTCTGTCCGGCAGGGCTCAGAGGTCTCTTCTATCCTACCAATCAAGGCCGGTGTCCCACAGGGGTCAATTCTTTCACCGTTACTATACATTATATACACACATGATATACCAATCTGTCCAAACACAATATTAGCAACTTACGCTGACGACACAGCTGTTATTACTAGACACGCAGACATCACTCAGGCTTCAACGACTCTTCAACATTACTTACTACAGCTACAGGACTATTTTAAACAATGGAAGATAAAACTGAACAATGAAAAATCTCAACACATTACCTTCACTCTCAGACACGATACCTGTCCTCCAGTTTACATGAATAATGAACCTATTCCACAGACTAACACAGTTAATTACTTAGGACTCATCTTCGACAGAAGAATGACCTGGGGCCCACACGTGAAACAGAAACGTTTATGCCTAACCAGGAGATTGAAACTGTTGTACTCTATTCTTCATAAACGATCCACACTGAAAATTAGACAACGGCTCAATACTTATACCTACCTTTTAAAACCATTATGGACATACGCATCTCAAATTTTCGGAACCGCTAAAAAGACTCACATTAAAAAAATACAGACTTTTCAATCGAAAACGTTGAGACTAATAACACGCTCACCTTGGTACGTGAGTAACAAAACTTTACATACAGACCTACATATACCTACTGTTCAAGACTACATTCATACTTCATACAAGAGATTCCATGACAAACTTCACGGACATTACAACACACTCATTCAGAACATGGCGACAACGGACATGCCGGAACTCACCAGAAGAAGGCTGAAAAGGAGCTGGTTAAGGGATCTCCTTATTTAAAACTTATGATTTTCACGTTAGGAGGAGGTGCCGCTGGGTACTGACCTCCCTCATGCCTGACATGCCAGCTCTTACAATATATATACAGCGCATCTGCTTATTGTCGCGGAGAAGTGACAGGTGTAGATTACAATAAATAAAGATAAAAAAAAAAAAAAAAAAAAAAAAAAAAAAAAAAAAAAAAAAATTTTGCACATTTTCTCAACGGATCTAACGATTGCGGTTAAACTCGATTTCGATGTAACCTTTAATGGACTCTAATATTGTGTAAGTCTGGTTGAATATTCTGACAGGGCTTCAATGTCAATATTATAAATTTTCTTTCCCTAAAGTACCTTTAATTATTATTATTTTATTTTTTTATCATTTATTTTTACACCCACACCTGTCACTCAGCCCGTGACAATAAGCGGATCCTTTAATTATTTAGGTTCAAAAAAATAAACATTTTTTATAAGTAATGATAAAAAATGTTTATTATATAAGTTAAACGAATCTGATATCTAACTAAAGTAGAAAAGACCAGAACCCTTTTTTAAATGTAATTTTTAATTTTCTTACACTTACCTATTGAAGCCCATTTTGACTTACGCCTCACAGATATACGGAGGACTGCCAAAAAGAAATATACGCAAAATTCAAATTTTTCAATCCAAAACTTTCAGAACTATTTACAAACTCACCATGTACGTTAGCAACACTACTTTACATACAGACCTTCACATGCCAACAGTCAAAGAACAGATTCGGACCCTCTACAAACGTTTTCACAACAACTTACACGGACATACTAACAATATAATACGAAGCATGGCCACTAGTAACATGTCGGACAGTACTCCCAGAAGACTGAAAAGAAATTGGATGAGGGACCTTCTAAGCTAAATCCATAATAGAAAGCACGTCAGGAAGAGGTGCCGCTGGGCATCTTCTCTCCATCATGCCTACCACGTCAACTATCATTCCTTCGTCATCACATTCGCTGATTGTCAACATCTATTGACAGGTGTGATAAAAAAAAAAAAAAAAAAAAATATATATGATGATATACCGTTGAAGAGATAAAGATTTTGGAAAAAAAAATATTATACAGAAAGTTGTAGATGGTAATGCAGTGTGATGATAATCGGATAGAACTAACTAATTTTTTCAGATAATAATGAAAAAACCTATAAATACGAGTTTCTATCAAAACTGTATATAATTCTTTTACCTTTTTTTAGCTCTGAGAGGAAAATGAAAGCTGTGTATTAAAAAAAACTGATTTTTTATATATTTTTTGAAATATGACAATAAATGTTCTAGGTCAGCATAATGATTTATGTTATATTCAACATATATCGTTTAAACTGCAAAATCCATACATGAAGAATATTTTTACCCAACCCTACTCTCTCCTAAATCATTTATTACTTTAAATAAACAAAAACCAGAGGGTTCAATGCTGATAGCAGCTACATACTTTTTTCACTGATCACTATCTAAGTCAAAATACCATAATCACCTTTGACGCAATACTCCCATCTACAACTCTGTTTGCTACTCGAATCGTCGTTATGTC
>JAJSOM010000328.1:0-15509 GCA_023052935.1 Piezodorus guildinii
AGTTGAACAGATCCACTACCTAGGACTTCTACTTGACAAACGTTTGACATGGAATCCGCACACCAAACTGAAACGATAAGAACTGCTCGCCGCTTTCGGTTAATTCATCACTTACTAGACAGACGCTCCAACCTTCCACGTAACTACGAAAGACTGATCTACATGACCATCATGAGACCTATCTGGACTTACAGAGTTGAACTTTGAGGCTCCACTAAACTATCAAATTCTTGCCGTCTTCAATCATTACAAACCAAAATCCTTCGAAAATCTTCCTCAACGCTCCTCACTTTGTCGCGAATAAGCTCATCCATAAAGACCTTAATATTCCATATGTAGCTGATTTGGCCCTAACCGGGTATCAATCTTTTCATGACAAACTCCACTCCTACACTAACCCACTAGTTTCAATCCTTGCTTCCTCCTGCATTCCTGACAATCCTCCGATGAGTCTGAACAGAAGATGGCCTCGATACCTTCTATCTTAAAATATTTGTATAGTCCTGCCGAAGGGCAGCTTCTCTACACCCCCAAAAGGAGGTCAAAGCATAATTCTATTTATCAAGATGTAAACTAGTGTACATATAGATCAGTTCTTTTTGTGTGCATGTGTGTGTTTTTCAGTTATTATCTGAATACAATCATCGCAAACAGGATTGATTATCCCATATGCTAAAAGATTATTACAGCAAATATGGGAAGTTTGAGGTCCGTTCCATACTAATGAAATAATAAATTTCAGGCCGCACAAACAGAATTCGAAAATATGCTGTTTGATTTGAGGCTTTTGAATTGACGTTTTAGCATTCCCGGCCAACATGGCCTCTCGTTATCCATTGCCTTGATATTTTTAAGTATAATAGGGATAGCAGTAGACGATGTAATGCTGTCTATGGCATCATAGAACAGTTTTATATTAATAGTTAACTCACAACTGATCCAAATATAATAAAGATTCTATATCAATGTAGGTAGCGTTGCATATATTGGGTTGTGTCACATGAAATGTCCGTTTTCAAGGTAAAGGATTTTTATTAAAAATACGATATGAAAACAAGATAATTTTATTCGAAGTATTTACCTTCTTTTTCTACACATTTTTCCCAATGTGACACCAACTTTTTTATCCCCGAACTGAAAAACTGGAGACGTCGGGAGAATATGGTGGGTGTGCAAGAACTTCGTAGCCCAGTTCTTTCAATTTTTGCACGGTACATTTTTTATTTCATGGGCTATTGCTGCCGCTCAGTGAGATCATGAGGTACCCATGTATCGAGCTTTTTTACATTCCCAATACACTTTAAATGTCTGGAAACGGTAGATGCACTTACATTTAGTTGTGCTGAGGGTCCTTTGATTGTTTGGTAGGGGTTTCCTTCTACTGTATGTTTGAGGACATCGTTGTCTATTACGGACGGTGGTCTTCCTCGGGGCAAGTTTTCCAAGTCGGTATCCCCAGCTGAAAACTTAGCAAACCAACGGCGAATGGTCCGTTCCCACATTCCCTTCCCCAAACGCCTTGCAAAGATTTCTAGTGGCCTCAGCTGCTGAATGGCCGAGTTTAAACTCGTACAAAAATATTATTCGAAAATCGCGTGTTCCCATGTTCATATTTGGAGGTATAATAAAAAGTGGGTAATTGATTGGGAAGCTAATGTTTATAATACAAAAGAAGAGGATTAGTAACTGTTTACTTTAAATATGTAAACATTCGGAAGAAAACAACAGAGACCTGCAAAATCCTTTATGTATTTCAGAAACTATAAAAACGGACATTTCATGTGAAACAACCCAATAATACACAAACATGCCAGTAATTGCTTTTTACTTTCACTTACAAATATTAAGGGAAAGTAATACTATCGTGAGATTTTAGAATACTAGCTTTCACAGGGAATACAATAAATAAAATTTCATGTGCAGGGATAAGTCTCACTCGAAAGCGATAAGCTGTATACCCTGAAATTTCATATTAATAAACATTTATAACATAATCAGGGAACCAGAAGACCCACTTTATACTTTGCCTCTACAACTCCTTATATCGGTGTAATATTTAATGGGATACAAGATCATGTAGGTTTCATTGATGACTGAAATAGTCTGACAGTGCTTATTAAATGCAGATATTTTAATGGTCTTCCTAAAAACATCATTAATTTTCAAGATTCGAAAAAATAAGCGTACCATCTTGTTAGCAGTGATAAAAAAAACCCTCTAAATATACTATTGAGCGAATATGATATGTCTAACTAAAGAAGAAAAGAGAATACATTTTTCCCCCGTTCTTCAAAATAGTAACATAGACATATAGTGTACCGTTGCTAAGCTAAACATTTTGGAATAAATTCTATGTTTTTCACAAAGTTGTATAATGTAATGGAGAGTTATGAGAAGCGTATAAAATAGAGTTATTTTGGCAGATGATGATCGCTATTGTTAATCTGATAACTATGTTTCCATTAAAACTCAATGTAATTCTTTTTTTGCCTTAACTTTATTTAAAAGTTCTTTATGAAGTGACAATGGTTGACTGTGTGTATATATGAGAGAAGTTGGTTGAGGGTGCAGTCAATTTAACACACAATTAAGCGTTAAGGGCTCTAAGAAAAACAAAAAAAACAAAGATAACAACCAGCAGTGGAATACAATATATCAAGATGATAAGAAAAATAAATTGTACTGAAGATTACAAACAAAGTGAAATAGTAGTAATGACAATTGAAATTGTCATGAAATTATTACATTTGTCAATTGTAATCTTCAGTACAATTTATTTTTCTTATCATCTTTATATATTGTATTCCACTGCTGGTTGTTATCTTTGTTTTTTTGTTTCTCTTATAGCCCTGAAGAAGGCCTATAATTTAGGCCGAAACGTCGACACCAATAAATTAAGTTTTCGCTTAATTGTGTGTTAAATTGACTTCACCCTCAACCAACTTCTCTCATAAAAGTTCTTTAATTGATTTTATCAACGGAGCTAGATGAATGTCGTTCGTTGCGCCGATTTGATAGAATAATTTTCTATAGCGAATCATTATAATATTATTTGAGTAATTTTTACAAACGACATTAATAACATGATTCAATAACGTTTTAGAGTATCACTATTATATCGATATATTTCGTAAAAGGAAACTGTTAAGTAAGATCAACATAATATTTACCGAAACTCTTTAACCTTATATTAGGCTAATTCGAAAAAGCAAACAAATAAGGACTAAATTAAAGTTTTTATTTGACAGGTTGTATACAGAAATGTACTTAGCCTGCTTACATTATGTTTTGACTGCATTTAAATCTATTAGAAACGATCTAGTTGAAATTGAAAATACTCTCCTACTTCTTATACAGCAGGCGATCAGCCGACACGACACCTGGCCATCATTCGATGCAAACCATACGATGTTACGATTCTCAATACCTTCCCATATTTTTTTCTATCTCCGCTTGTATCCCGTTCTTCCTGTTATGGCTGTCACTTGAACCTGATTCCGTTTGAATCTCAGCGCTTCTGACAGATAAAATCTTGTTATGCAAATCGAGTTGGATTTGTGTCACATTAAAGGAAGATTATGTGCTTTTTTTTCTCTCGTTCTGTTTCGCAATAGTAAAAGAACAAAAAAAAATGTAGTACGCGAAAATGACCATGAATAATCACCGATGAGACATTTCAAACTAATTAGTAATATAATTTATTTCCCACTTCGGAGAGACCAGAATACAACACTTTTTATTATTTTAAAGATCGTATGAACATGATAGTAATATTTAAATTTGATAAAGCTACTTACGCTGATGATAACAAAATTTTACAAAGCATCAGGATCCAACGCAGGACTTACTGACTGCGATGAGTTTTAACAGAACCAAAAACTTTTATTAGAACAACACATTAACAGCCTTAATATTACATGTATATATATTACAAATAATAATAGATGAAATTATACCAAAACCCGGTTATTATTGAAGACAGAGAAAAATCAAAAGTTTTAGAAATTTAAAATTGATTTTAACCCTCCGTTGTTAAGTGAAAGTCGTGTGTTGCGAACACAAGATATTTTTACTTACATTCCTTCAGGAAATAGTGCCATAAATGATGGTAAAAACGACTAAAAGGAATTAGTCCGGGTGGCGGTCGGTGAATGAAACTATTGAGTCGTTTTAACAGCTTATTTTTGGCCAACGTTACGACCCCCATTGTGGGTCATCATCAGAGATAAAATACAATTAAAAAAAAAGTTTTTAAAACAGAAAACTGTTTCAAAATCCGCCACGTGGTTTAGTAGGAGCTCGCGGGAACCAAGAATCGCGAAACCGTTTTGTATATACAGATATAATACATAATGATTCAAAAGGGACAGTGGGAGTAGTGTAAGAGACAATAAAGGCAACAACGACTGTAAGAAGAGACCTCATTCGACATAGGACGAGCTCTTGCGGAGCACTGATCTATGAAATTAGAATGGAATGATACCCTGTAAACATCGTTCCATACGTTGAATCGGACTCCATCCTCATGGACAACTCGCATACATGAGAAATTGATATAGCTGCCAAAAGCTGGGGTAGCCTAATTAGGAACTGAAGCCCGAAGGCAGGTGTGAGCCGACGGCTGGAGCGCCCGCAGGTCGTCGACACTTGCAGTTCGGCTTGGAAATAATTTGCGGTCGGATCCCAATTGCACCGCGCAATTTATTTCATATTACATTCTTTCACGCATGCCTTGTTTGTCTCTTTAACACCCATACAGCCATAAGAGTCATGTTCCATTATTATATCCTCTCCCGAGAGCTAATATCGTATTAATTTATGTCTTGATTACATCAAGGGCATTCCCATACCCTTTATTAGGAGTAATGATGTCAGGTAAGTATGTATTGTACAATGGAATATTATGTTTATTTATTTAACGTCACTTTATGCTACTGTGGCTAATCGGACGATGCTACAGTAGAGGCCGTACATTTTTCCTATCCATTTTTAATTAGGACAGGGATCTTTAACGAGTACCTGACATCGTACGCACCGAAGGACGGCATAAGTAAGGATTTTTAACCCCTTTTAAAAAATCCTAGGGCCATCTGCGGGTTTCAACCCATTCAATGAATAGAATAGAATATATATGTATTTGAAGAAATCCAGTGCGCCCAACATGCGACTTTCACCTATCTCCGTTGATAAAACCATTTTAAGAACATTTAAACAAAGTTAGAATTAAAAAAAAAAGGATTAAGAATCACATTTAGTTTCGATAGAAACGTGTGTTTCATTTAATAATCTATTATATACTTATCAACAACAATCACCTAATCTTGTCCGCTTTTCATAACTCTCTCCATTAAATTACAAATCTTTGGGTATAAGATAATATTTTTTTTACAATCTTTAATAGTAATATATATGATATTCTCATCATCGTTGCAAGTTTTCTTTGGTTCAATTTTTGTAAGATAGATAGTTATATTGAGTGCGTAAATATAATTTTAGAATAGATTTTTTTATAGAATAATGGATATGAAAAAAATATGAACCTTTTTAAACATGTTTTTTTTAAATTGGAATTTTTTGACACAGTAAGCTAAATTGGATGACACTGCTGATGAAGCGGTGTAAGAGTATATATATGGATAAATATGTATGATAGGTAAGCATTTTTAGAAAAAGACACGATTGATAAAAACATTGATTTGAATGTTAAAATGAGATAGGTGATGTAATTATATGAGATGTAAATAGTATAGAGATATCATAAAATTATAATTGTTTTACAGATACTTGAAAGTGGCACTAGAGAACGAAACATTGTAAGGTGTGAAATTGAAATAAATCAATAAACTTGTTTTGGAATCGGCAAAATATATATATATATATATATATATATATATATATATATATATAATATATATATATATATATATATATATATAATATACCGTTAAAAGTGTATAATACTATATATTATATACTATAGTATATACTATATAGTATATATTAATATTCTTATGTTTAATTAAAAAATTCAAATATCAGTTCAGCTTGATGTAAAAATTGTAAATATACGTATTGCATCAATGCTAGCTAATTTTTTGTTTGGTTAACTGTTTTCGAATCTGTACTATAAAAGGTACTTAAATTATCGGTATTTAAGCCTTGTAAGACTATATTAATCATAATGAAACCTACATGATATTAAAGCCAATTAAATTTTACAGTGATATAGCGAGTTTAATTAAAATCGTTAAAGCCTTTTATTGTCGAGAAAATCGTAAAAAGGTGCAAAATGCATGGTTTAATTTCGGTTTTTAATATATAGTATCTTTTCGGAATCAAATGAAAGGAAAGGTTATCTGTTTAAAGAGGATATAGTACTTTTTGGAAGGAAACGTTTTAATACCTTTTGGAATGAAATGAAATGTGGATTAAGTACCTTTTGGAATGAAATGCAATTTTTAAAGGGTTTTTTAATGTTTTTTTTAGATATAGTCTGATGTCGAATCTGGATAAAACTAAACCATTAGAATAAAAATATGTCAAAATATCAAATTCGAAAAAAATTTCCTTATATCTGATTACCTGCAGCCGTACTCTATGTTATTGTTCATTGATATCCATAGGAAATAAGTGCATACAAAACTAATATTTTACGTTTCTCAAACTACACTTTTTTTTTTTTTTTTTGACAGAGTACATTTTTTTTCTAACATAAGCGAAACTTTAGAGGATAAAAGAAGTCGTTCCAACAATGGGCTTTATTCAGTAGAATCGCTTTAGGGACACATTGTGCCATCATCGGGTGTCAAAGAGGACTTAGGTCACCCTCTGTAACGTATCTCTTTGGAGTGGAATTGCCAAGGGCAGGGTGGAGTGTAGCGGGAAATACGTTAGAAAGGTGGCTAGCGAAAAATCAAAATATTATTTTCAATAATGAAAGTTTGTAATCGACCAAAAAAAAAAAAAAAGAATATATATATATATATATATATATATATATATATATATATATATATATATATATATATATATATATATATATATATATATATATATATATCTCCCCCTCAACATTTGAGGGCTTACTTATCGTATACGTAGTATTACAATAACGACTAAATAACAAATCTGGTCCCCGCAACAAACAACTTTCACACACCTCTGCTGTTAAAATCAATTTTAGAACTTTTAAATATTTAAAGATACAAATAAATTGTTAAAGAATTAATTGCTTTGAATTTCAATAGAAACGTGTGTTTCATTAAATAATCTATTATATTTTTATCTACAACAATCAGTTAGTTTTATCGGGTTTTCATCACTCTCCATTAACATAAAATTAAAATGTATTAGATAGATTTTTTCCTAAAATCTTAAGCTATCCGACAATATATTATTCTTCTATATTACTGTTCTTATTATCAAAAACACAAAAATTGCATAAAAGAAAAAAAAAATGTTTTCACTTTTCTCCTTTTGTTGTTTATAAAATTCGCTTAACTTGCATATTTACCCATTATTTATCAATGCTAATAAGATGATGTTCCATTTTTTTTTTAATCTACAAAATTAAATGTACTTTAAAGGAAGAAAATTCAAAATATCGGCATTTAAGCCATCTCAGACCATTTTAATCAGAATAAAAATTTTAATCACTTTTTCGCTAACAATCATAAAACATTTTCCTAAAAGTGGTTACTGCAACTTTGAAGAGCTTAAGTGTGTTTTTTTTTTTTCCGTCGATAACTCGAATTCAAAAATTTTAAGGATATACCTAATAAGGAACTAAGGGTGTAAGGTAAAATCTAAGGTAATTCTCATAGTATATATTTCTTATATATTTAAGTGAAGATAGGATGTATATTTATATATTGTTCTTTAAAAATTGTCTTCAGGATTGATGCGATATGCTGTAACTCAGCGAAGTTGAGCTGCAAATCCAAATCAGAATTTCTCTCTCTTTTTTGTTCGATTTAGCACAAATGTTGGTTTTCTCGATATGGGTATAAATCCAGTATTTTTTTTATTTTGTTTTTTTTTTATTGTCTCTAATTGAGTTGTCTAGAAAACTATTATTATTTATTATTTTATTTTTTTTTTGGGATGAAGCGACAAACTTCATCAACTTGAAGGAACTGCAATATCATATAATACACAGTTAGAGGACTAGCCTTGAAAAATATTAGGTGAGTCACAACGGATTCTCCACTATCTGAATGCGTATTCTTATTTCTAAAAGATAGTATCTTTCTTATTTCATGTTTTCATTATATTGTTTTTTAACATATAAAACATATTTATGAAGGAGGTATATGCAAAGAAAGTGGACACTGTCGATTGATTGATTAAGAAAAAAAAAATCAATCTTCGACAGGCTGAGACTATTGCATAGGGTACAGTTTGGCAGAATGCCACCCTTCCGACTCAACACACTTTACTGAAAGAATGAAATGTTTACCTTAAAAAAAAAAAAAAAAAAAAAAAAATCCACTGAAGAGTTATTCTAGACGTACACTTTTTACTTAAATTGTGAACCAAAAATTTAATTTAAAATGTAACTCTGCAGAAAATATTTTTATTGAATTACAATAACACGTTCAGATGGTTTGCAAAAATTTTTACTTTTACCTATGTATGGAATATATAGTAAGGGAAAGAATTGCGGTCGTGAAAATTTTCGAATCACAGTTTTCAACAGAAATACACGCTTTAGGTTCCTCTTAGTACAAATGACCAAGTCCCACAAATAGGTAAGTGTGTCTGTGTGTCCGTGTGAGTGTTTATGTGTGGTAACATCAGCGCGAATACGAAAGGTCCTAGGAAACTGAAATTTTATATTTAAGACAACTATAGGCCCGAGATGTTACTGAAACTTTTTTACCAAAATCAGCCAGCCAGAAGAGAGACTTTATACGATTTTCTCAAAAACGGCTCAAACGATTTTGAATAAACTGGCTATATTGATGTAAAATTGGACGGGCTTTAACATCATGTAGGTTTCATTCTGATTGAAATAGTCTGACAGGGCTTAAATGTCGATATTTTAAAATTTCTTCCTCTAAAGTATCTATAATTTTGTAGATTCCATTAAATTGACCATATAATGTGATTAGTATTGCTAATTTAAGTTGAACGAATTCGATATCCAACCAAAGAAGAAAACCTTAAAAATATTTGTTTATGCAATTTATAGATTTTTATTTTTATTTATGCAATTAATAAGAACAGTCATATTGACGAATGATCCACCGTTTGAAAGCTAAAGATTTTAGAAAAATTATTATTTTGTACACACATTTGTTAAAGTTAATGGAGAAAGATGAAAAGTTGATAAAACTAACTTATTGTCGTAGATAATCGTCTGAGAGATTATTTAATAAAACACATGATTCTATTGAAATTCAATGTAATTAATTCTTTAAAAATTTATCATTATCTCTAACTGTATTTAAAAATTCTCAAGAACAATTTAAATTAATTTTAACAACGAATGTAAATGAATGTCGTGTGTTGCGCGCACCAGATTTTCTTTAAATACATTTCTTAATTGAAACCAAATAAGTATCAATTAAAGAAATTCAATAACATCGGTAGAATTAATCTAAATAAATATGTCAGCTGTTAAATAGAAAGATAAGTTCACCGGTGGTGTAGCGGCAAGCATAACAGAGGTCTATGACCAAGGTTGCGGGTACGAACCCGGCATATATACTTTGGATTTTTTTAAGGGAATAAAATATCCTTGGTTTTACCGAGGGTAACCAAATTTCATCTGGAAACGTGGTGAGTATATTCCTACAGGAGACACACCATGCGGCCAAGGGCCTACACGACCTGTCGCGCCGGAGGAAAAACAAACGACTGACAACTAAAATATGTTAAGAAAAGTTAATTCCGGGTGCATTCATCAAAACACTTAACTAAGTAGAAACTTATTTTATTTGTGCTACTGTTTCAGCGTAAAGTTTAGGCCTCCTTTAGGGCTAATTTATTTTTCTGGCCAATGATTTATTTAGCCATAAAGAAGGCCTAAAAATTCAGCCCAAACTTTCGCACAAATAAATTGAGCTATTTGTGAAGCGTTTTGATTACTGTACCCCGAATCAACTTCTCTTCAATGTTCAATGCACACATTCAACCATTCTCAAATGATTAAAATATATCAGGGTTATATATTATAAAATATATTTTTTGATGATTATGTGAATTAAATACATGTTTGTCTTTTCATAGTTGATACGCAATTCTTATTTTCGCTTATTGATGATGACCAGTAGTAATTACTCGCAATGACTAGCATCTTTGGAATACTAAAATCATTAGGAATCATATAATTTATTTACTTGTTATTTTCTTTATCATGAAAAAAATAACAAAAACAAATATAATTCTTTTCCTGGCATCTGTCTTGAAAAACATTGTTTTTAAATGCACTTCGTGATGCTGCACGGACATGTAGAATGCTAATAAATTTATAAGATAATACAAGAGTAATAAATTACGTTTAGATTTGCCCTTTTTTATTTTCGGCCTTTGAGTTCTTTCCAGGCTGCGTGTTAAGTGACATTTAACCAGATTAATGTTCGCAACTTTGAAATTTGCCTTTTAAGAGTTATAAAGTGGATTAAAACTTGGTAATTTTGCTACAGTTTTATTTAACAGGCTTCTTTATTCGGTTACAACTAATCAGCAAACTTTTATTTTGTTTATGTTTATTGCACTGGTTTAATGATCTACGATCACCAAATTCGAACCCATCTGTGATAGGATAATTATTTATTATGATATTTTATTGAGGAAATAGCAGGATATGTTACGATCCTTTTACTCTCTCAGCTTATAAAAGAGGGTATCCAACCTGGCTACTGAGTGTGATCCCGGCTAATCATCTTCTTGCACTACTGTTAAGGAGCCTTGAATTCTAAGGATTCCAAATTCTAATCAAAGGATACGAAAAAGCAGATCCAGCAATAAAGACTATATTGGATATACTGTACCTCATAAACAATATCTTAAACCACATTTTTAGGACACTCAAGTTTGAAAGTATCCATCGGCGTCTAGAGACACTCAGGAACCAGTGTGTTACACATCAGGTATTTAAATGGTCATAAAATCTATACATTTCCTTATGTTATTCAAGGTAATGTATTGTAAACGCCTTTATACTTTGAGAAGCTTCTTTATACTTTAGTACTACAGTTGAAAAATATATAGTTTATGTAATTAAATTTAATAGAATTAAACAATACTTTTATAATATTGATAGTGTAATCAATATAACCTTGATTAATATAAATGGTAGTATATAATTTTTTCTTTTAATATCTTAACTATGCATTATTTTTCTAAAAAAATGAAAAAAGGGACAGTAAATAAGATTTCTTTTGCAAGTAGCGCTCTTATTTTATTTCTTATGGTTTTTTGACATTTTTTATTCACATATATTCAAATTTGTTTCAGTATTAACAATATTAATAATGATATCAATAGTAATAAATCCTTAATTATCAACGATATGAATATTGGGTTGTAAAAAAAGTTTGTAGTGTTTTTTACTGGCGACTTCAATAAAAACTTCAGATTCTTGTGAATATTATCAATTCATATGATTTTAGACACTTTCATTAGATATGTTAAGCGTTTCTGCGACATCCCGTGTTGTAGAGTGAGGGTTGCAGATCAACAGTAAAAATAGTGCTTTGCGTCTTGATAGTATAAGTTTCCGGATCAGAACTGAGCAAACCACTTACAGACGGTGCTTACTTTTACGGCATCATCGCCATACACACTGCAAAGTTTGTTAAACAGTAGATTTTCTTTTCCGAAAATAAAAAAATCATTAAACGACGAAAATGAATTTTTCCCTTCTTTTTGAGCAAGCATATTACCACTTAAATATAAGAAATCTCGGTTGAAACAGATGAATAAAATATTTAGAATATGACAAACTTATTGACCAAGTAAACACGATTTTATATAAACACAAAAAGGATTAATTTGAAATATTGGAACTCATTTTACAACCTAATAAAACATGAAATTGATAAGGAAACTAAAATTATTCGATTCAATTAAGATGTCTATCAAATATATTTGCTCAGCTTTGACACAATTGAGACGTTGATTTCCAAAAGGTACTAAAGGACATTTTTTACGAAATTGATTTTTTTACAAATTTATATTCTCCTCATTTAGTTTTATATACATCTTAAATTTGATTGTATCTAATGAACACTCATATCCTTTAATAGCTTGATTTAGAAATGCTATTAATTTCTGAAGATACTTATAACACATTTAGTTTCATTCTAAATCATAACAGAACATTTCATTGCATAACTTTAATATGGTTTTATTAATATAGTAAAGAAATAATTCTAGATTTTAATGCGAAAAGAATCAAATTAGCTGGTTTAATAATATAGTAATGAGAGATTTTCGCGCTTCCTGTAAAATTCCCCAGAATGGATATAGTACCTTTTGGAAATCAACGTCTCAATTGTGGGTATATTATGTCAAATCAAAAATGGAGATATCTTCAGCCTTAGCCAAAGAAAATAAATATGTGTTATATCTTCCCGAAAACCAAAGGTTAAATTTAAGTATATATATATATATATATATATATATATATATATATATATATATATATATATATATATATTATAGGTTTTTGAATGGGAAGAAAGGAATGCTGTTTGTTTTAGGCTGAGGGTTGACGTTCCCAAAACACTTCCCCCTTCCACTCCTCTTATCAGCCTAATTACAGGAAACATTTAATCTATTTTGATATTTTCCTTTATCTCTGCATCGGTTCTCAAAGATGTCCTGCCTCCATTGTTTTTATATAATCCATGTGCGAAAACTGTCATTGAACCCACGCCTACGGGCACACGCACATTGACAGAATTTCCTTTGAACCCGGAAATGTAACTTTTTTTTCGGCAGTTCTTGTTGAAAATATTCTCAAAAAGTCCATTTCTTACTTTTATCAAATGGCAGTTATATCAAAAGCTTTACGTTGATATTATGCAATATCAAGTATTAATTTTTTTTTAATGATAAATAAAGCAAATAAGTTTAGCTTAACAACAATGAATCTTCTTCTTCTTTCACAAGCTCCTTAGTGCCTTTCAGCGTGGAGCACCAGCCTCAGTCCATCGCTTCCACTCATCCCTTTGAATGGCCATATTTTTCATTTGGGTAACTGATTTGCCTCTCTTTCTTCCGAGTCCCTCCAGGTACTGCATATACGTAGTTCTGGGTCTGCCAACCATTCTCTTTCCTATTGGTTTGGCTTCCATGAACCATATCACTCTTCTGTCTTCTGGGAGTCTGCACACGTGCCCGAACCAGCGTAGTTGGCGTTCTTCTATTGTCTCCTTCTATTGTCCACTTTCAATTCTTCCCTGATGACTTCGTTTCTAACGCAGTCCCTTCTTGTTTTTCCAACTATCCTTCGCAGGAATCTCATTTCTGAGGCCTCATTCTATTTATAACTTGCTTTGGGCCTGTCCAGTGCTCTGCTCCATACAGCAGGATAGGAAGGAAAATTGTTTTATATAGGACTAATTTGGTGGCATTAGTTATTTCTTTTATTCCTATAATGTGGCTGATTTGGTAGTATGCGAGGTTGGCCTTTCTAATCCGGCTATTTACTTCATGTTCTATTCTTCCATCATTGCTTACGGTTGTGCCCAAATACTTGTATGTGTTTACAGTTTCGAGCAATTCACTATTGCAGGTCACATTCACGTTTGTTTCGTCTCGCCCTACTTTCATGATTTTGCTTTTCTGAGCATTTATAGCCATACCCTTTCTATATAGTTCTTCTCTCCACTCATTAACTGCTTGTTGTAGGTTCTCCTGTGAATTTGCTACTAGAACTATATCATCAGCGAAAATCATGGCTTGGGCTGATACAGGCATCAAGTTTCTATACCCAATCAGGGTTCGTGTAGTCCTTCTCTTACACATTTTTAATATTTCGTCCATGAAGGTTATAAATAGCAAAGGACTAAGGCTGTCCCCCTGTTTGACCCCAACATGAAAATAGAAAGGCTGGGATTCTTTTCCATTTAGGCGTATTACTCCTTTTGGACTCTGATAAATGGACTGCATAGCTGCAATAAGGTTTGAGGGAACATTTTTATACTGCAAAGCTGCCCATACTTCATCCCTAGGAACTGAATCGAATGCAGCTTTGAGGTCTATAAAGGCCAAATAAATATCCTTCCCTACTTCCCATGTCTTTTCCATTATCATTTTGAGGGAGAATATATGGTCTTGTGTTTGTCTACCGGGTCTGAACGCTGCCTGTTCCTCTTCCAGATCTTCCTCTATGAGTTTCCTCAACCTTTGTTCTAAAATTCTGGTATATATTTTATACACAACCGGTGAGAGACATATAGGCCGATAGTTTTCACATTGGGTTTGAGATCCTTTTTTATGGATAGGTACAATAATATTGTACTCCCAATCTCGGGGTATCTTCTTCTCATCCCATATCTTTTGAAACAGCACTTGGAGTGTCTTTGTTATTTCTTCGCCTCCATACTTTATAAATTCAGGCACTATGTTGTCTCTTCCTGAGGCTTTACCCAGTTTTAGTCTCTGTATTGCCAGTTCCACCTCCTCTTCACTGATACAGTCATCCATATCCTCCACATCTCTTTGTCTTACTCTTCCTTGGTCACCATTAGGAGCAGATCTTTCAGCAAATTTTTCCTGATAGTGTTTTCTCCATTCCTCCAGTATCTCCTCGTCTCTAGTTACTATCAATCCATCCTTATTTTTAATGCTTCTGACTGGCTTTCCCTTTCTACCCCTCAGCGCTTTAACAGTGTTCCAGAACTTTCTGGTATTGTCCTTGTAGTTGTTTTGCACAGACCTTCCGAACTCTTCCCACGCCTTCTTTTTTGCTTGTTTGATCACCAATTTCACACGGTTTCTTTTTTCAACATATAAATGCCATGCTTGTGGATCTTTTGAGCGCAAGTAGTTTCTCCAGGCTTCTTTCTTCTGTGCTACAATCTGTTTGACCTCCTCACTCCACCAATTTGTTCTCTTAGTTTGTGGTCCTATTTTACTAACTCCACAAACTTCTGTTGCTGAGGTAATAATGGTCGCTTTAATCATCTCCCACATCTCATCTAGGCTTTTATCTGCATTTACTTCGCTAAGTTTCCTGCTGAGAGCTTCCTGATATTGCATTCTTTTTCTTTCATCTCGCAAAGTTCCAACTTTAATTCTTTCGTACTTTTTAGCCTGAGAGTTCCTACCTTTATTTAGAGACATTTTTGTATCCATGACCAGTAGCATATGATGTGTGTTCAGCTCTGCTCCTCTTATCACCTTGACATCAGTTACATACCTCCTTAACTCTTCATCATATATAAAATAATCAATGATACTAGTAACATTTCGTCCTTCACCCACAAATGTAATTTTATGGATATGTTTGTGGTTAAACCAGGAGTTGCCCAGAAGTAGATTATTATCTGTGC
>JAJSOM010000329.1:0-15366 GCA_023052935.1 Piezodorus guildinii
TATATATATATATATATATATATATATATATATATATATATATATATATATATTAGGTTGTAAAATAAGTTTGTAGCGTATTTTACTAGGAATTTAAAAAAAACCTTCCCGTGCTTTCATGTCCACTAAGGCGTCATTGCCATACATAATGCAATTTTTTTTTTCGGAAATAAAAAATCATTTGATGACAAAAGTGAAATTTTTTTCTCATCCATCTTAAACGGTCATAATACTACTTAAATGATAAGGGATCTCGGTTAAAACTGATGCATAAAGGCACCTTAGCCTTTTTTTTTTTTAAGAATATGTAAACATTATTGACCACTTAAACATGATTTTATAAACCCAGAGAGGATTATTGTGAAGTATTAATTTTTGTTTTCTTTATTTCGAGATCGGCTGCGTGAGCCATACATGTTTTTTTAATATAAAAAAAAATAATTATTACAACTGGTAATAATAGAAAAAGTGGGGGGATAGTCTCATACACAAGACACCCATAACGATAATAGATTTATAATTATTCATAAAAATTGAATAATGAATTAAATTGATAACAGAACGAATGAATAAAATACAATTTTTTTTTTTTTTTTTATAACTTTTATTTATTTAGAAAAAATACAATCCGCCACAATCTTGGGCAATAAGTATTAGTGATATTAGAATTAATTCATTCCTTATGTACACAAAATAAAGAAATAAAAATAAATGAATACAAAATAAATAGAAATAAATAAAATATAAAGAAGAATAAATAACCGTAAATAAAGATAAAAAGAAAATAAAAGAAATAAATAATAATAATCTTGGTCACATTCATACATATATATATACAATATTTACATACTGCCCCTGGGAACTCCGAATTAAACCCCGACGCCCACAAGTGGGCGTTGGGGCCCAAAGCTAGGAGATCCCAGCGCCTCTCAGTCAGTCGCGTCACCGGTCTAATAAGCCAGTGGAGACTGAGAGAGGGCGCTAGAGCCACAGACTCTCAGGCGTGAGTGGAGAAGCTGGCCATTGCCAACACTCAGCATTGCTTAGTTATAAGAGGTCTCTAGGCCACTGCCGCTTCAACCTACGAGGAGGGTTATAGGGATGGCTGGAGCTAGATAGGGATTGGGATAAAGGATTAGGAAGGTGAGTTAGCCTCTGGTGGAAGTTTAGGAATTTAGATGGGATTAGATCGAGGACAAATGGGATATTCAGATCATTGTGTAAGGTCTTGTTTGTAACATAATAGGGAGCATTGACTATTGTTCTAAGGACTTTGGACTGAAAGGATTGGATACGCCTGATGTTCGAAAATTTAGTTGTCCCCCACAGTTCGAGTCCGTAGGTCCATATTGGTTTTAGAATCGTCTTGTAAATTAATAGTTTATTAGCAACAGAAAGTTTTGATGTTCTGTATAGTAGTCTATATAGTTGGCCGTATCGTCTGTTGAGTTCTTGTCGTTTACTGTCGAGTGTGTGGGTTCCACGTTAGTCTTTTGTCTAGTAAGAATCCCAGATACCGGACTGTGTCAGAGCAGGGAAGGGGTATGAAGTTAAAATTGACTTGTGGACAGGATCTGCGGCGAAGGGTAAAGGTGATGTGCTTACATTTGGATTCATTAATTTTGATACGCCAATTAGCGCACCAAAATTCAATCAAGGATAGATGTCTTTGTAGATAGGAAGATGCAATTTCGGGATCTGAATGAGTTGATAAAATGGCAGTATCGTCGGCAAAGGTTGCTAAGAAGGTATCAGGATCCGTAGGTATGTCAGCTGTAAATAGGAGATAGAGGACAGGACCTAGGACACTGCCTTGAGGTACACCAGCCTCGATCAGGTAACTATTGGAAAATTCTGAACCAGAGCGGACTCTGAAGGAACGGTTTGAAAGGTAGGATTGTAGGATTAGATATAAGGATTGGGGTAAATGGGTTTTTAGTTTGAAAAGCAAGCCATCGTGCCAGACCCGGTCGAATGCCTAAGCAACGTCCAGAAAGGCACCAGAAAATACAAATTAAAGAAAAAAAAAGATAAAAAAAAAAAAGAAAAGTTATGAATATACAAAATAATATGAAGTTTGCTGCAAGAATATAAATTATAATAGTAAAATCGATTTAAGTTTAAAAAAAACAAAACAATATATATATATATATATATATATATATATATATATATATATATATATATATATATATATATATACATTAATACCATATATATATATATATATATATATATATATATATATATATACTAATTGTACCAATTAACATTTTCTGGTTGTAGACTGTATGACAAAATATAATAATAAAACACTTTAAATTTAGATTCTGCCCAGAATAAGGGATCTCCAAGTCGTTTTACAGGTAAATTTAAGATAGGCAGCAGCTTACCTAATCGCCTTCTTGTGTCTTCTAGAACGGACCCGCTCAGGCTCGGCAGTCTCTTCCAGCTGCTCCTAGATTTTATCTTGTAAAACTTAGGAGAACCTAAATTCTTGAAATTGAGTCCCTATATCGTGACCGGGAACCGAATATCGTCACGGACTACAAAAATATACAATCGGGACAGAATCTCAATGCACACCGACGCTATAGCAAAAACAAAAGGCAGTCAAATTAAACATTTGTGCCGTATCCAAGACTCAATCTAATTAAATTTAAATCACAATAAATATTATTATTTTTAATTCGCGTAATCGCGAACAAATATATATATATATATATATATATATATATATATATATATATTATATATATATACACATATATATATATACACACACATATATATATATATATATATATATATATATATATAGTGTGTGTGTGTGTGTGTGTGACGCAACAAACTCATTTTACAACCCAATATATTTATAATTCACTACTAAATTAAACCCTCAATTCAAACCAGAATTTCTTTGTCCTTAATCTTCGTTTATCATCATTAATCAAATAAAAAATTAACTTAAGTTTAAGAAGGATATATGTAGTTAATAATTTATTTTAAAATAAAGGAACATGATTAATTTTCACGTCCCTAGTTTTTATATTTTACCAAAACTGTTTGCGAATCTGCTAGCATAAAGAAACTAAAGTTTTGATAGTTCTATACCATATTTTTTTAATTTTCTATTTAATATGTTATAATAAACTGTATTTTTTCCCTTTAATTCTCCAATGTCAATATTAAATGGCGTAATGTGTTCTTTGAATGATATCAGAAGTATATAGCTGATATAACTTTATCAATGTTATTCTTATATCTACCAAGACTTATAAATATCTATATACATATATCATTTAGTTAAAAAATTAATAATTTCTATTTCTGGATTATGTGCTGTAAGCAGATTTTTCCAAAGAAAAAAATAGCACAATTTCAATGGAACCTCTATATATTTTATTATGTATATTTATATAATTATTACTATAATATCATTATTATATTAATATGATTATAATAATATCAAACCATTTTATAATTTAAAGCCCTAAAAACGTTAAAAAAAACAACAACAAATCGTATCCTCCCCAGATAAGTGACTCATACAGAAGTACGCCATTGTCCGAAAATCGATAACTTCTTTCAAACGGAAACTGTACAACTTTCATAAATATTTCCTTCATTTAAGTCTTTTTTAAGTGGTTTTTGCAATTATTACATTTTTTTTTTTGCTTTGATTCATTGTGGGAATTGATTGTGAGAAAGTTTATGAAATATTTAGATTAAACAACACACACATTTCACGCACCTCTGTCTTTTAAAGCATTTTAAAATTTTATAAAAATGATTTTGAACCTTTTTCCTTTAGACTTACAGGGATTTTCGAAAAAAGCACCTATTTTATATTAAATAATGCACCAATTTTTTTTTTTTTTTTCCAACAACAATTTTTATTGAGTTTTCTTTTCTTTTTTTTTTCTTTTATTTCTTTTATTCGTATATATTACAATTTGTCATAATAGACAATAATAATAGTGCTACAGGATCTCATTCATACAATATTTTATTGAGTAAAATTACAATCTGTTCCAATTTAGACATCAATAGTAGTGCTGAAAGATATTATACATACTACATTCATACAATATTTACACAGCATAAAATTACAATAAAATATATACACAATAATGAATCAATACAATAAAGTCAAGAATTCACTTATACCTATATACACATATACACACTCATACATACATCACATTGAGTGGAGAATCTACCAGTGCTAGAACTCCAATATATTTACAAAAGGTCGCGGGGCCACTGCCGTTTCAACCTTCTAGGTGGGTTGTATAGATGAGTGGAGCTGGATAGGGATTGAGCTAGATGATTTGGATGATGAATGAGGTTCTGGTGAAATTCGGAAAATTTGGATGGAATTAGGCCTGAAACAAATGGAACATTAAGGTCGTGGTGCAAGGTATAGTTGGAGACATAATAAGGAGCATTTACTATTGTACAGAGGACTTTGGATTGAAAGGATTGAATGCGTTTGATGTTAGTACGTTTAGCTGTCCCCCACAGTTCAAGTCCGTAGGTCCAGATGGGCTTCAGTATTGTCTTATAAATTAATAATTTGTTGTTAACTGTAAGTTCAGATTTTCTGTTGAGTAGTCGGTATAACTGTCCGAATCCTCGGTTGACTTCTTGTCTTTTAAGTCTTGTATGTGGGTTCCAAGTCAATCTTCTGTCTAACAGTAAGCCAAGATACCGGACTGTATCTGAGAGAGGAATAATGCACCAATAGAAATTTTATCTATAATAATCTCCTGGGATAATGTGATTTTCGTTATCTTAGTTATCTGTCACAGCTTATAATACATCTATAATTACACTTCTTATTTCTTGAAAAAAATGACTTTTTTTATTTATTTACATTTTACTAAAGTTTACTACTGTATTAAAAATGAACTTTAAATATATTTTTTCCTCTTAAATGTTTTTTTAAAATTATTAATGAATTGATATTTATAACTGTATTGCATAATAGATCAAGTAAATGAACTATGAGATAAAATACATGAAGAGAAACTGCCCATTGGCAGCACTTCAATTGGTTATTTACGCTAGAAGGTCTCGAGGTCATCTTCTTTTCAGGCTCCTCGGAGGATTTTCAGGAATGGAAAAGGAAGCAAGGATTGAAACTAGTGGGTTAGAGTATGTCATGGAAGGATTGATACCTGGTTCAGGCCAACTTAGCAATATATGGAACATAAAGGTTAATGGGTTTCCATATTCCATATACAATTTTTTTTCCTACTAACAACAAATGAGGAATTTGCGTTCTCGTTATGTTTTCTAATTATATAATTCATTTATAACTAAAAGAAAAAAAAAAGTGTTTTATTATTTTTCCCTCACATGGAAAAACAGTAGATTAGGATGTTTACCCATAATTTATTGCATTTCCCAGCCAGGTAAAAATTGAGTTATCAGACGGATTACTAAAAAGAGAAAGAAACAATCTACTATTTTCAAATCATCTATATACATTGAGACATCGATAACTTTTTTCATTTTAGACAATATAGATTTTTAACAGTAGTCCCTTGTGACCAATGTTCTACAATAAAATTCCACAAATTAAAAAATAATATAATATTTTAACTTCCCTTTTCGTACCGTCCTATCTCTTTTATACCTATAATGGGTAAAATCACCACCATAAGGCCTATCTGGACTTACGGAGTTGATATTTGTGGCTCTACTAAACCATCAAATTCTTCCTTCTTCAATCCTTAAGAACCGAAATCCTTCGAAAAATCCTCAACGCCTCTTACTTTGTCACGAATAAGCACATCCATAAAGACCTTAATATTCCCTATGCAGCTGATTTGGCCCGAACCAGGTGTCAATCCTTCCAAGACAAACTCCACTCCCACTCTAACCCAATCCTTGCTCCATCTTCCATTCCTGAAATCCTCCGAGGCGTCTAAAAAGAATATGGCATCAAGACCTCCTAGTTTAGAATATTTTTAGAGTGCTGCGGGCTGGTTACCTTCTCTACATGCCTTGTGCAAGTCTATTTTCTTTTTGCATATTTAATAGATGTGTTCTACAATACAGTTGTAAATATCAATAAATAATTTTAAAATATATATGATATTAAATTTCTGACGAGGAAACTAAATCAAATTTTCGATTCAAGCAATAACAACAGAAAAACAGCATGCCAATAAAGCCTCTGAACCTGAAAATTGTAGCAAAATTTGACTTTTATCATTCGAATCAATACAGCTTCTAGACTGTAGGTTTTAGCGACCACTATTATAATAAAAAAATATTCCTTAAACCATTTCTTACAGATTGAGGTCTGACGCCAAATTTTTCATTCTAAAGCCACCAACATAGCTAAAAAATATTTATCAAGTAGTTTAAAACTAATATATAGATTTTTTGTCACTTTCAATCAATCAATTTTATTAAAAAAGTCAAAAATATTTTTCAAATAATAATTTTTTCTATCTACAACTATCTCCAGAGATAATTTGAATTTTGTTACTCTCAATTACCTTCTGTAGCTTATAATACATTTATATTACAATACTAATTACTTACAAAAAATTGAACTTCAAAATTTATTGCTAACAAATTATAGAGATATTTATTCAGTATTTAAAATTGTACTTTTAAAAAATATATTAAATTGTTGTCACTTCAATCATTTAATTTTATTGAAAGAGTTAAAAATATTTTCCAGAGGTTAAATAAATTTATTTTACTAACTTATCAAAATGTTTTAATTAGTTTTATAAAGTTATTTTGTTAATTTTTCATCTTATTATATTTTATAGCTTCTATTAAGTGGCCAAGGTCCAATTACAGTTAATAAATTATAATTAATCTTAATACATTTAACAGATTTAAACAATAATAATATTTGAAAATTAAACTAATAAGTAATGTACCATCTACCAACCTTATTTATGTAAAAAAACAAATCAAATTATATTAATATCACAATAAAAACAAATGAAACCTTTAATAATTAATCATAAATTTATATACACGCATATATAATATATATATATAATTTTGTTTGAAATAATTCGGGTTTTAGGTCATTAAACTAACACTCCTTCTTAATTTTTTTTATTTGGACGTTTCGATCCTCCGTTCATGTATGCACATAGGATCCTTTTCGACACTGCAACAAAGAATTTCATTGAGCACCGGCACACCACTCCTAGGAGTGTTGAAAAGGATCCTATGTGTATACATGAACGGAGGTTCGAAACGTCCAAATAAAGAAAATTAAGAAGGAGTGTTAGTTTAATGACCTAAAACCCGAATTATTTCAAACAAAATTATAATATAAAAAAGAGTCGATTAATTAATTTCTTGTATATATATTTTTTTTTTAAACAAAATAAAAGTATAATATATTATATATATTAATATTAATATATTATGTATATGTCATCTATCCCCATGATGACTACTAGGCAAAGACACGGATACCATACAAGCACGTTAATAAAAACCAGTAAAGAGAAAGTACTTAAAATAAATACCGGTAAGACGAAATATATGATTAGTAGCATTCCGAAGGTTGAACTACGCGGAATTGCTAAGCTTTTATCCCGTGAGTATAATTGAGTTGATAGTAATCGCTTAAAAAATAGGATGCGTCCGAAAATTAGGCCGAAGCGTCGATAGGCGGATTCCGTTCAGTCTGATCTCGGGGGCTTGGGCTTGAACATTTATCATTGGACAAATCTGTACAGTAGGCCTGTAATTATTATTATTTTGTTAATTGAAGGTTTAATGAAATAATTATTACCTTTAGTTTAGTTTAATATGATGATTATTACCGTAATAAACTTAGAAGCAGACCTGTTCCATATTTAAAGACGGTAGGGGTTGATATTTGATGATAGGGTGCGAGGGAGGTTTAAATATTGAAAAAGCTGCTGACTGGGCTCTCCCATAAACTGTTCATACACATGCCCTCTCTCAGTAATCCCTATGAATTATTAATTCTTCCTTTTTTTTTTTTTCTTTCGCTCCTTTTTTCCGGATCGAAGGATATTTCAGGACCCTGGCAATATTGAAATTACTTTAGGAAAGATGAAATTGAAAGCTAGCAGCCACTTTGCCTATGGAAACATAACCGCTTTGAGCAAACCATGAATTTTGATACTGTACAAAGTTTCGATGGAGGTTGGTATCACTCAAAAATATTCAAATTTACAGTTCTATATCTGAATAAGTTGAAAAAAATATGGTAAACGCAACATACGGCTTCCACTTCTATCCTTTGTTAAAATTAATTCAAAAACGTTTAAAGAAAAAAATAAAGATATATTTTTTTTTAATATATATATATATATATATATATATATATATATATATATATATATATTATATTTATTTATTTATTGATATTTACTACTGATTTTAAAATACATTCAGTTAATGTGATACAAGCTTTACTGTCATGATTCACATGCTGAGATACTGCCCATTGGCAGATCTCCAAAAACTATGCTAAGCCAGAAGGTCTCGAGGCCATCTTCTTTTCAGACGCCTCGTAGGATTACTAGGGATTGTTGAGGTGGTAAGGTTTGAAACTAGTGGATTAGAGTGGGAATGGAGTGGCACCTGGATCGGGCCAAGTCAGCAACATATGGAACATTTAGGTCTTTATGGATAAGTTGATTCGTAACAAAATAAGGAGTATTGAGGATTTTTTTGAAGGATTTTTGATTGTAAGGATTGAAGACGGGAAGAATTTGATGGTTTAGTAGAGCCCCAAAGCTCTACTCCGTCAGTCCATATTGTCCTTATGATAGTAATGTAGATGAGTCTTTTGTGATTAAGCGGAAGGTTTGAGCGTTTGTCCAGTAAGTGTTGCAGTAGTCGAAAACGTCGGGCAGTTTCTTGTCGTTTCAGTCTTGTGTGAGGATTCCAAGTAAGACGTTTGTCCAGATGAAGTCCTGGATCTGTTCAACTGGAACAAGCGGAGTGCCGTTGAAGAAACAGTAGGGCAGGATGTCATCGGTTTACGACGCAGGTTGAAGGTTATTTGGTGGGATTTATTAAAATAAAGATGTTTAAAACTATATTTTTAAAAACATGAAGATATGTTAAAATATAATTATTTCTTCGCTAATATTAAAAATATGGCTTTTGATCGAGTTTTGCACACAGGACTGCTATACAAACTCCGGAAATTCCTCTCTCCTACATACTTCCTAATAATTCATTCTTACCTTACAGATAAAACTTTCAAAGTAAACCATAACCTTTTATACCCATCCATATTTTCTCGGAACGAGGTACTCATCTCAGGGTAGCATCTTAGGCCCAATCATTTTTTCCGTTTATACAGCTGATATTCCTGTTCATTCTAGCACTGTTCTCACTACTTACGCCGATGGCACATGTGTGTTATCCGTAAGTAATGACCCAACAGTTGCATCGAAAACTCTTCAGTCTCACATCCTATCCATTGAAGAATGGTGGCAAAAATGGAGAATTAAAATGAATCCTAATAAATCCCATCAAATTACCTTTACCCTTTGTCGCGAACCTATGACTACCTGTCTTACTGTATCCTTTGGCAACATTCCACTAATCCCCGTTGAACAGATCAGTTACCTTATACTCTATTTAGATTTACTTGGAATCCTCACGCTAGACTGAAACGATAAGAAACTGCCCTTAGATACCGCTTACTACAACACTTACTTGACAAACGATCAAAACTGCCTATTTACTACAAAATACTCATTTACATAACTATTTGAACTTATGGCATTGAGCTATGAGGGTCCACTAAACTATCAAACTCCTCCCGCATCCAATTCTAACAATCCAAAATCCTACGAAAAATCCCCAATGCTCCTTACTTTGTAACTAATAAACTCTTCCACAGAGACCTAAATATCCCACTGGTTGCAGACTGGGCCTACGATAGATACACCTCCTTTAATTCCAGACTATCTGCCAACTCAAACCCGACCCAACTCAAATATTTTAACTTCCCTTTTCGTACCGTCCTATCTCTTTTATACCTATAATGGGTAAAATCACCACCATAAGGCCTATCTGGACTTACGGAGTTGATATTTGTGGCTCTACTAAACCATCAAATTCTTCCTTCTTCAATCCTTAAGAACCGAAATCCTTCGAAAAATCCTCAACGCCTCTTACTTTGTCACGAATAAGCACATCCATAAAGACCTTAATATTCCCTATGCAGCTGATTTGGCCCGAACCAGGTGTCAATCCTTCCAAGACAAACTCCACTCCCACTCTAACCCAATCCTTGCTCCATCTTCCATTCCTGAAATCCTCCGAGGCGTCTAAAAAGAATATGGCATCAAGACCTCCTAGTTTAGAATATTTTTAGAGTGCTGCGGGCTGGTTACCTTCTCTACATGCCTTGTGCAAGTCTATTTTCTTTTTGCATATTTAATAGATGTGTTCTACAATACAGTTGTAAATATCAATAAATAATTTTAAAATATATATGATATTAAATTTCTGACGAGGAAACTAAATCAAATTTTCGATTCAAGCAATAACAACAGAAAAACAGCATGCCAATAAAGCCTCTGAACCTGAAAATTGTAGCAAAATTTGACTTTTATCATTCGAATCAATACAGCTTCTAGACTGTAGGTTTTAGCGACCACTATTATAATAAAAAAATATTCCTTAAACCATTTCTTACAGATTGAGGTCTGACGCCAAATTTTTCATTCTAAAGCCACCAACATAGCTAAAAAATATTTATCAAGTAGTTTAAAACTAATATATAGATTTTTTGTCACTTTCAATCAATCAATTTTATTAAAAAAGTCAAAAATATTTTTCAAATAATAATTTTTTCTATCTACAACTATCTCCAGAGATAATTTGAATTTTGTTACTCTCAATTACCTTCTGTAGCTTATAATACATTTATATTACAATACTAATTACTTACAAAAAATTGAACTTCAAAATTTATTGCTAACAAATTATAGAGATATTTATTCAGTATTTAAAATTGTACTTTTAAAAAATATATTAAATTGTTGTCACTTCAATCATTTAATTTTATTGAAAGAGTTAAAAATATTTTCCAGAGGTTAAATAAATTTATTTTACTAACTTATCAAAATGTTTTAATTAGTTTTATAAAGTTATTTTGTTAATTTTTCATCTTATTATATTTTATAGCTTCTATTAAGTGGCCAAGGTCCAATTACAGTTAATAAATTATAATTAATCTTAATACATTTAACAGATTTAAACAATAATAATATTTGAAAATTAAACTAATAAGTAATGTACCATCTACCAACCTTATTTATGTAAAAAAACAAATCAAATTATATTAATATCACAATAAAAACAAATGAAACCTTTAATAATTAATCATAAATTTATATACACGCATATATAATATATATATATAATTTTGTTTGAAATAATTCGGGTTTTAGGTCATTAAACTAACACTCCTTCTTAATTTTTTTTATTTGGACGTTTCGATCCTCCGTTCATGTATGCACATAGGATCCTTTTCGACACTGCAACAAAGAATTTCATTGAGCACCGGCACACCACTCCTAGGAGTGTTGAAAAGGATCCTATGTGTATACATGAACGGAGGTTCGAAACGTCCAAATAAAGAAAATTAAGAAGGAGTGTTAGTTTAATGACCTAAAACCCGAATTATTTCAAACAAAATTATAATATAAAAAAGAGTCGATTAATTAATTTCTTGTATATATATTTTTTTTTTAAACAAAATAAAAGTATAATATATTATATATATTAATATTAATATATTATGTATATGTCATCTATCCCCATGATGACTACTAGGCAAAGACACGGATACCATACAAGCACGTTAATAAAAACCAGTAAAGAGAAAGTACTTAAAATAAATACCGGTAAGACGAAATATATGATTAGTAGCATTCCGAAGGTTGAACTACGCGGAATTGCTAAGCTTTTATCCCGTGAGTATAATTGAGTTGATAGTAATCGCTTAAAAAATAGGATGCGTCCGAAAATTAGGCCGAAGCGTCGATAGGCGGATTCCGTTCAGTCTGATCTCGGGGGCTTGGGCTTGAACATTTATCATTGGACAAATCTGTACAGTAGGCCTGTAATTATTATTATTTTGTTAATTGAAGGTTTAATGAAATAATTATTACCTTTAGTTTAGTTTAATATGATGATTATTACCGTAATAAACTTAGAAGCAGACCTGTTCCATATTTAAAGACGGTAGGGGTTGATATTTGATGATAGGGTGCGAGGGAGGTTTAAATATTGAAAAAGCTGCTGACTGGGCTCTCCCATAAACTGTTCATACACATGCCCTCTCTCAGTAATCCCTATGAATTATTAATTCTTCCTTTTTTTTTTTTTCTTTCGCTCCTTTTTTCCGGATCGAAGGATATTTCAGGACCCTGGCAATATTGAAATTACTTTAGGAAAGATGAAATTGAAAGCTAGCAGCCACTTTGCCTATGGAAACATAACCGCTTTGAGCAAACCATGAATTTTGATACTGTACAAAGTTTCGATGGAGGTTGGTATCACTCAAAAATATTCAAATTTACAGTTCTATATCTGAATAAGTTGAAAAAAATATGGTAAACGCAACATACGGCTTCCACTTCTATCCTTTGTTAAAATTAATTCAAAAACGTTTAAAGAAAAAAATAAAGATATATTTTTTTTTAATATATATATATATATATATATATATATATATATATATATATATATATTTATTTATTTATTTATTGATATTTACTACTGATTTTAAAATACATTCAGTTAATGTGATACAAGCTTTACTGTCATGATTCACATGCTGAGATACTGCCCATTGGCAGATCTCCAAAAACTATGCTAAGCCAGAAGGTCTCGAGGCCATCTTCTTTTCAGACGCCTCGTAGGATTACTAGGGATTGTTGAGGTGGTAAGGTTTGAAACTAGTGGATTAGAGTGGGAATGGAGTGGCACCTGGATCGGGCCAAGTCAGCAACATATGGAACATTTAGGTCTTTATGGATAAGTTGATTCGTAACAAAATAAGGAGTATTGAGGATTTTTTTGAAGGATTTTTGATTGTAAGGATTGAAGACGGGAAGAATTTGATGGTTTAGTAGAGCCCCAAAGCTCTACTCCGTCAGTCCATATTGTCCTTATGATAGTAATGTAGATGAGTCTTTTGTGATTAAGCGGAAGGTTTGAGCGTTTGTCCAGTAAGTGTTGCAGTAGTCGAAAACGTCGGGCAGTTTCTTGTCGTTTCAGTCTTGTGTGAGGATTCCAAGTAAGACGTTTGTCCAGATGAAGTCCTGGATCTGTTCAACTGGAACAAGCGGAGTGCCGTTGAAGAAACAGTAGGGCAGGATGTCATCGGTTTACGACGCAGGTTGAAGGTTATTTGGTGGGATTTATTAAAATAAAGATGTTTAAAACTATATTTTTAAAAACATGAAGATATGTTAAAATATAATTATTTCTTCGCTAATATTAAAAATATGGCTTTTGATCGAGTTTTGCACACAGGACTGCTATACAAACTCCGGAAATTCCTCTCTCCTACATACTTCCTAATAATTCATTCTTACCTTACAGATAAAACTTTCAAAGTAAACCATAACCTTTTATACCCATCCATATTTTCTCGGAACGAGGTACTCATCTCAGGGTAGCATCTTAGGCCCAATCATTTTTTCCGTTTATACAGCTGATATTCCTGTTCATTCTAGCACTGTTCTCACTACTTACGCCGATGGCACATGTGTGTTATCCGTAAGTAATGACCCAACAGTTGCATCGAAAACTCTTCAGTCTCACATCCTATCCATTGAAGAATGGTGGCAAAAATGGAGAATTAAAATGAATCCTAATAAATCCCATCAAATTACCTTTACCCTTTGTCGCGAACCTATGACTACCTGTCTTACTGTATCCTTTGGCAACATTCCACTAATCCCCGTTGAACAGATCAGTTACCTTATACTCTATTTAGATTTACTTGGAATCCTCACGCTAGACTGAAACGATAAGAAACTGCCCTTAGATACCGCTTACTACAACACTTACTTGACAAACGATCAAAACTGCCTATTTACTACAAAATACTCATTTACATAACTATTTGAACTTATGGCATTGAGCTATGAGGGTCCACTAAACTATCAAACTCCTCCCGCATCCAATTCTAACAATCCAAAATCCTACGAAAAATCCCCAATGCTCCTTACTTTGTAACTAATAAACTCTTCCACAGAGACCTAAATATCCCACTGGTTGCAGACTGGGCCTACGATAGATACACCTCCTTTAATTCCAGACTATCTGCCAACTCAAACCCGCTTGTCCGTAACCTCTCATCTACATCTATTCCCGGTAATCCTCCGAGGCGCCTGAAAAGACAGTGGTCACGAGACCTGCTCATAAAATAAACATTAAAGTACTACCACTGGGTAGATTCTTTACATGTCTATTCATGCCTGTTATTGTAATTCAGCCATTTTACTTATTTTATTTGTATATACAGTTGTAAAAAACTAATAAAATATGATTTTATTATAAATATATTTTTCCTAAGTTCAATTATCAAAGGTTAACATTCAAATACATAACCTTCGAGGCTGAGTTTTATTAGTTCAAAAGTAATCATTATTAGAGATATATTTTGGAATGTATGCAGGTTTGTTACACTGATAAATGTGCAACACAACAAAACAGTTATAAATGAGTTACAACTAAACACGGAACCTCAGTTTCTCTTCTAAGCAAAAAAAAAAAAAATGTTTTAATTAGTTTTAAATTATACATTCTGGTTAATTGAAATATATATTATTTTTAATTTTTAAATGTCATATTTCTATGCTAATATGATCAAGATATTCTTTTCAACTTTATTTTATTACGATTTAAATATTACATCCCATGTTTGAATATTTTCATGCAAAGTAATGTTTTAATAATATTTACAAATATCTATATTTTAGTGTCAAGAGATTAAAACATTATATATCAACTTTATATACAGTAGAAGGTAAGTTCTAAGACATAGTTTATCCACCATGTTTTCACTCATTTAATTTTATTTCTGATTTTAAGAATTTATACTGATTTTAATTCAATTAAATACTGAAATAACGATATTATAAATATCGATATTTTTGTGCCGATATTTCACCGGTATCGATAACGTTCACGGAAATGTTGATGTCCTATCTCTACTGGACAGGTATACACAGACCACTGCGCATTCGGCAGTCTAGAGCATGTTTATAATGCGTATTGTCGCCTAAATCGCATAAAGCTTGTAAATAAGTTTACACTTCAAAAATATAAGAGATCATAAATCGAGGTAATATTAATGCC
>JAJSOM010000330.1:0-10656 GCA_023052935.1 Piezodorus guildinii
ATATTTTTTAATAATTCAAATTTAGATAATTAAATTATTATAATTGAAAAAAAGAATGTTAGTATTGAATGATTTACCAAATTCCTAATTTTTATAATTATCTATGGGGTGCAAATTGATTATTCACATTTGAATTTGCAATTAAACATAAAAAAAATTGTTTTTTAGAACTTAATCCTTAAAAGTTGAAAAAATTAACAACTTAATTAAAAATTATAATTTTAAATTTTTAGTAATAAATTTAATGAATCTGATGGGTTTTTTATGATACGATTGTAAATATTAACTGCCCAAAAATCTGCAAACTGTTGTATTTTAAATTAAATATTTTTTAGTATGTTGATCTGGATTATAAAACAATGAAAATCCAAAATTTAATTGTTTTATTATTTTAATTATATTGGAATTTTAAATTTAAAATTATATTAAATTTTAAAATGCAATTTTTTAATTGCATTAAATAATCATTGCTAGTAGTTAAAATAGTTTTCATCATAATTAATTTTTTAATATAAATAATAATATATCTCAGATTTTAAAAAATATTAGAATATAAAATTTGATTTACATATTAAAGGTATTAAAGTTATTAATGAAATTTCTTATATCAATCAATAAAAATTTTTATTTAGTGACTTCATCATAAAGGACTAAATATTGCAAAATTTGATATCTCTTAATAGTAAAAATAAATCAAAATTTTTAAAATTAAAGATTAAAAAATGAATTAGGTTCCATTTTTATAAATTTTTTCTATAAAAAAATTTAATAAAAATTGTATTTGAAAAAACCTATTCTTTAAAAAATTTTAAAAATTTTTTTAATAAAATCTCCTATAATTTTCAAAAGAATGAAGTTGTAACTTTCTACAGGTATGCCGTAAATTACGTTTAATCCTTTTAAACATAAGATTTAAACCATATTGAACTGGAAAAATTTGTATTTAATTCCTATTTTTAATCAAAAACATAAATTTTGATTTAATAATTACTAATTTTTATTGAATTTTATCTCAACTCATAAAAATAGGTATTAAAATTCCAAAAAGTCCGATAGTGAAATGACAAAGGAAAAATGCCATTTAAGGAAAAATTAATATATCCCAAAAAAAATCTAAAATTATTATATAAAAGTTATTAACCAAAAATTATTAAAGTTTATTTTGTTATCAAAATTTATAATATTTTCTAAAAATGGTTAAAGTAATTTAGGTAAAGTAGTTTTAGTGATATTAAAAATAAATGCGATCTATGAACAAATTAAAAAATAGTCATACCGTTAACTACACGGATAATTTCGTTATTAAAAGATTAAAAAATTAGTCAAATTCCCCTTTATTTTTGATTCCCCAATCAGCATCAAAAGTTAATGTTCGTAAATAAAATAATTTCCGAAATTTTTTTGGACGCAAACCTTTAGAATATTATTTAGAAAATAACCTTTAAAAATGTATATTTAATATTGTATTTTAATGAGAACATAGAGCTTTTTGATCTAAGAAAATTAAATGTAAAAAGAAATTAAAATAAAAATTGTTTGGATTGTGCATAAAATATGCATTAAAAATTGATACAATTAATTTTGAAGGGGTAAATTTATTTTGAAATTTTAAAAACAAATTAGTTAAAGTTAATTTAAATTATTCATTAAGAAAGTAACATTATATTTAATAATATTTAAATTTTTTTTATTTATTTTAAAAATATAAATTAAAAATAATTAATTTAATAAGTTTTAAAAATTCTAAATATTACCTCAATTTTTGTATACTCTAAAAATTGATTATTAATATTTTATGAACATGTCGATTTTGTCTTTAAAAAAAAATTTAATCCTTTTAATTTTCACATAACGCTAAAATTTAAATATTAATATTTGATATTAAAAAGTGAACATAAAAAATTAATCAAATTTTTTAAAAGATTTAAAAAAGATTATAAAATTTATGTAAATTCGTTAAAATATAAAATTTTATTAAAAAGTAGGAAAAAAAACGATGTAATTAAAAATGTTATAATCCTGTTAAATCTTTTCTTATAAATAATTTAACTAAATATAAAAATGAAATTAAATTTATTATTTTTATTATTAATTTAACTTTATATTAAAATATATATTTAATAGAATATATTAACATTGTAAATATAAGTAGCAAAATTTCAAGTAAAAATTAATTTATACAATAATTTCTTTATATCTTTATTAAAAAATTTAAATTTTAAAATTTTTATTCAAAAATTTCTTATTAAAGATATAAAGTTATGAAAATAATAATTAACTAAATTATACCAATAAGTAAGTTTTCTTAAACCTGAATGGATTTTAATTTATCGTAAAAGTTAAATTTTAATTATTTTATAAATTTTTTTGGATATACATTTCTTTACGTTGGAATTTATTTAGTTATTAAAACTATTTTAAGTTCTTTTTTCTAATATTATTTGGTTCTTTTGTATTAGCCATGGAAATTTAGTGTTAAAATTCCAATACTGCTATTCTTCCCTAGATAGTCTTTAAGGAATATTGCTGCATTATTTAGCAATTCTGTAAGTTTTTTAAATTTAATTTTCTCATTATTTAATATTTGTTTTCAAACAAAGTACTTTGGGAACCAAATCTAAATGGTGAAAAATTATCCCCCTATATCACATGATCATTTTAATTAATTTAAAAATTATTTATTTTCACTAAAATATATGATTATGTTTATAAAAATATTTTAACATGATTGATTATTAATGACTTTAAAACTATTTATTGAAAATTTTAATATAAAAAATTATAACATATTATTAAAATTTATTTAATTAAAAGTATGAATATTTTTCTTTCAGAAAAAAAATTTGTTTTATAATTTTCCTTAAAATGGATTTATTTAAAAATTTAAAAATTTTTTTATATTTAAAAATTAATTGTATATATTTAAAAAAATAAACTTTTAAAAAATTGTAAATTTTAAGATTATTATGTTATTAAATTGTTAAATAAATTTTAAAATTTAAAAAATTTAAAAAATTTTTGGGCAATTTATTTTACAAAATTATAAAAAATAAATTTTTTTTTAAAAGGTATTTCCCCTTTTAGTATTTAATTTTAATTCGTAATTAATGGTAGATGAAGAATTTTCCATTGTTATTTATGATATGAGGTAAAATAAAAAAGTAAGTTCATAAAACCCTTTATGGAAAGGATAAAATAAATGGTATATTGGTCATTATTTTTTTAAATCAATACAAAATATAATTCAAACCGGTTTGATTAAACAAAATTGTAAGTTTTTAGGTTAATTAATTATTACTGTTTTATAGGTTGGATATCATAAAAAGAATATAGGACTTTATCAAGTATTTACTCAAACATTAAATTAAAATTTGTTAAACGCGGGTTAATGTGGCGGGAACAAAATATTCTTTGAAAATTGGAAATATTTGGGGGCTATTTCCCTGGATTAATATATAAATCTTTGAACCATTGTTATCATTGCAAAAGGACCAGAAATTCCTCAAATTTTTATGGGTTTTTTTTGTTTTATAGAATTTGGTTTCCCCTAAAAAAAATATCTATTCCCTCTTTCTAAATTAAATAATACTATAAATACTAAATTAAAAATACATACAATTTATTAAAATCCAGTGTTAAATTTTATCATTTAAAAAAAGCATTGATTTAGAAATTTATATAAATTTAAAGATATAAAAAATTCATTTTTTATTTTTTTTTTTTTTTTTTTTTTTTTTTTTTTTTTTTTTTTTTTTTTTTTTTTTTTTTTTTTTTTAAAAATTACTTTTTAAAGAAATCTTTTTTTAAGACTACATACATCGTGTATAAGATATGACAGATAAACTATCTAAATCACAATAATTATTCATGACAGAATAAAGTGAATCAATTAAATTATATATGTAATAATTTGTAAAAGGTTTAATTTAACTAAAGACAATGGTAAAGGTTTTTAAATTAGAAAATTTTTTTTAATTTTAAAAAAAAATTTTTTTAAATTAATTAATGGATCAAGATATACGTACATAAAATATTTAAAGAAAAAATTTTTCCCCCTGGTTTTAAAGAATTTAAAAATGTATTATTGTTAAAAAATCATTATTTTTTAAAATTTTCAATATCTTTATTAATTAAATTTTTAATAAAGATAAGTATAAATCAATATTTTATGAATTATAAATTAATAAATAATTATAATTGATATTTTAAAATCCAAATTTATTAATAAAAAAATTAAAATTTTTTTAAATGTTTATGATCAAATTTATATTAATTAATAAAATTTTTTTACTAACATAAATTTGTTGAAGATTTGCAAAGCATAACATATAAATTCTATTTAAGATAAATTTAAATTTTTGGAATATTTGTAATAAACCTCTTTTAATGAATGAAAAGTCTTAAAACATAAACAGATTTTTTGTTATAGAGATAATAAATTATTTATAATTGATAGAACCTGTGCAAATCGTTTTTCAAACAAAATTAAATTTTTTGTGAAATTAAAAGAATTAAAACTTTATTTATTAATAAAGACTAATTTGTAGAAATATTTAACTAATTGGATAAATATATAAATTTTTGCCTGTCTAATATAAGTGTGGTTATACTTAATCCAATTTTAAAATAAAGCCTTTTTCCAATTTGAAAATTAAAAATATTTTATCATTTTACTATGTTTGATTAAAATTCATTGAAACAATTTTTTTGAATGGTTTCGAAATCTTTTACCATTCAACTTTACAATTTTTTAGAAATATAATGATAATTGCCGATTCAAGATTAGTATGCAATATATTGCATGAATTAAAGATAATTCTATATAAGCAACAAACTCAATTTTGTCAATGGATTAGTTGGAAAGAAAAAATTATTTTTCCCAAAATTTTTGCATATTAATTAAAAAATTGACTGCGATCATACTTTCTTTTGCCTTTTTTAGACATTAAAATTAAAATTATATAAACAAGATCAATTAAACCTTTATTGAAAAATTAGTTATGAAAAAAGAGTTTTGTCACAGATTTTATAAAATAATAATATTTGAATTTAAGGTGATATTAGTTTTAATATAATTTAAATCAAATTTAATGGTATTGAAAAATTAACTTAAATCTAATTGGGAGACCATTTGATTTGGGGGTTTACAAAGGGAAAATTTAGATTTAAATTAAAGGAATAGAATATATACTAAATCAATGTATTCATACAGGTATTATCCCATGTTATTTTTATTTTACTTTTCTGCTATGATATTTAAAATTTATCCAAAGTATTATGTTATATCGTTAGCAATTATTCTTTTTATGCGCAAAATCAACAATTAAAACAATTATTTCATTCAAATCAATTACAATTAACAGTGTGATTAAATGAAAAAAATAATTTTTTAAGATTTTATTTTAATCATACTGGGAAAATTAATATCTCACTTTTTATAAATTATTTGTTAAAAAATGTATTGAAATAAAAATGGTTTAAATTTTGCCATTGAAATTTTACAACATTTAATTATTAATGACTTTTAAACTCCAATAAACTGTAGTAATTATTTTTATAAAAATGAATAAACAAGAATTGAAATTATTCCTAAACAAAGGTTAAATTGTTTTAAAAGAATAATTGATTTACGGTTTAAAATTTAAAAAATTTTTAAATTTTAAAATTATTAAATAATTCAAAAAAAATAATATATGTTAAAATTTCAAAAAAAATTTATGGTTTATTATATTAAAATTTTAAAAAAAATTTCCCTTTAAAATTTTTATAAATTATATTAAATATCATAAAGAAAAAGAAAAAATTATTTAAATAGTTTTTCTAATTATTTATTTGAATTTTATTTTGATTTAATAATGAAATTTATTTTTATAATTAATTGGGGTTTATTTTATAAAATATAGGAAAAAAATGATTAAATTTCTGAATTAATTAAAAAAAAATCCATTAGAAAAATCTTTTTAAAATTTAATAAAAATTTAAAATTTGTAAGTACAGATGGAGAGTCTTAGGAAAATAATTTTTAATTTAATTTAAAGTTTGGTCTATTAATTTTTTTAAAATCAAAAAATAAAGATAAAATAAAAAATTAAAAAATTTTAAGGTTAAATTTTTTAAAGTAAAATCCTTGTAAAAAATATTAATTATAATTTTAAATCAATTTATTATTTTATCATCCATAAATTTTGAAATCCGTAAATTATTTAAAACCAAAAAACTTAAAAAAATTTTTTTCCATGAAATAAATTTTCCGATAGTTTTAACTTTTTTGATATTTAATATTAATAAATTTTTTAAAGGATTATCATATCTTTAGAAAATTTAAATTAAAATAAATCTTTATTAATTTCCTTTAAAAATTAAAAAACATTAATTAATGTTTCCCTTAAAAGGTTTTTTAGGAATTAAATAACCCCAAAAATATTTATTTTTTTTTTTGTTAAAATTTTTACCTTATTCTGAATTAAAGAACCTTAACAGCTTTAAAAATTTTTTTTTAATATATACATTAACATTTTGATAAGACAATTTTATTATAATAATTTTTATCAATATTATTTTTTAAAACAGAGAAATTTTTTTGTAATTTATTTAGGTTTTTCTTTTTAAATTTTTTATTTAAATATTTAATATTTATACCCAATTTTTTTTGGAATTCAGAACTTTTTGGGTTATTTAAATTATAAGTAAAAGGAATTTTTATATATTATAATTTTTTTCTAATTAAAAATATGTATTTTAATAGTTTTCCTAAAACTTTAAAAAAAGTTTAATTTTTTAATAAAAATCATATAAATTTTGAAAATAAAATTTTTCACCCCAAAAAAATTATTTATTTTACCCCTGGTTTTTTGGGGAACATCCAATTTTAAACCTTTATAAAATAAATATATTAATACATTCAATTATCAACCGAGCAAGCCAATTAAATTAAAAAATTTAAATTTTTGGAGCAAGGAAAGAAAAAATTGTTTTAATTATATAAAATAGCAAGAAAATATTATTTATTGTGTTCATTTCTATCCATCATTAATATCTAATTAGCATTAATTTTAGTTTGTAAATTTTAAAGTAATTAACATTAAGCCGGAAAATACTTTTAATTTAATTTTAATCTTTGCGTTGTAAAATTAACTAATGTTAAATATACATAATAAATTTTTTAAGGTAAAATGTTTATTTTGATATAATAAGAAAATTCAAATGGTAATAAAAACGTTCAAAAATTTAAAACAATTTGCAATGTTTATATTTATAGGGTTTGAAATTAAACAATTAGTATATAATTTAATTAATGCCGATCAATTAAAGTAATAGGAATTAAGATTGAAATATTTAATATTAGAATTTTAATTATTAAGGAATTTTTTAAATTAAATTTGTATATAGTCATATTTAATAATAAAATCATTATGTTATTTATATTAATATTCTTACAATAAATTGATTATGCACAACATATCTATTAAAATATTGAAAAAATTCAATTATTTGATTTTATAAAAATTAGATATGATTAAAAATATTTGTAAAATATTTTTCAAACTAACTATTCATTACTTTATGTAATTGTATATTAATTTAATGACAATTCTGCGTTAATATAATTAACTTTTATTATTAATGAAAAAAAATCGAATTAATAGCTATAACTTAACAATGGAAGCAGATAATATTTGGTTAGAAGATGGTAAAATGACGAGAACAAATAATTCATTAGAAATAAGGCTTTAATACAGTTAATTTCGTTGAATAAAATAAAAGAATAGCGAATTAAAGTTTTCATTATTGTTACTGGAGTAAAAATCCTTAATTTTATTTAAGTTATAGTTGAAATCATATTGTGTTAATACGATACTAAATTCAGCTTGTCCATGTTAGAATCTACGAAGAGATTAAACCTCTATAATGGCCTTTAGTTGCTTAAAAAAAGATTCAAGGTTTGTTAATGATAGGTTTATTATCTTATAACTAAAAACTTGTACTGAACGGGAGAAGCTTCTTTTTCAATTTCAAACTACTTATACAACAAATATTTTGCTTAAAAATTCTAAAAATTATTTAGTTTTTAGGATAATTTAACTTATGCTTATGAAATTTTATTTTGGTACTTCGTTGTAACTGTGTTAGCAGGTTTTGGGAAGTATTGCTTAACATAGACGATATGTTTATTGAAAATTAAATATGAATTATATGAATCTAAAAGGTTTGAAAAATAGAAGTCTTATATTAAATCAGTTTCTTGTTAAATTTAAACACAATTTAAACAGTGACTTAAATTTTAAGAAAATCTTTTAACTCAATTTATGGGCGATTAAACTAACTTAATTATCATTTTTTTACGAAAGCTTAAAAATTTAAAATAAAAGGTTTTTGCGTTTAAAATGAATGGAAAAAGTGCCAGATATTTAGAGTAAAGGGGGTTATTTGACCAAAAAATAAATTTTACTGCAAAAATTTTAAAAAAAATTGGATTATTTAGGTAGAAATTTTTGTTTGATTAGGTTTTAAGTTTCTTTTACCATATAAAAATAAAAAAGTTATCTTTCTTTAAGCAATTTCAATTTAAAAAAAAAAAAAAAAAAAAAAAAAAAAAAAAAAAAAAAAAAAAAAAAAAAAAAAAAAAAAAAAAAAAAAAAAAAAAAAAAAAAAAAAAAAAAAAAAAAAAAAAAAAAAAAAAAAAAAAAAAAAAAAAAAAAAAAAAAAAAAAAAAAAAAAAAAAAAAAAAAAAAAAAAAAAAAAAAAAAAAAAAAAAAAAAAAAAAAAAAAAAAAAAAAAAAAAAAAAAAAAAAAAAAAAAAAAAAATTTTTTTTTTTTTTTTTTTTTTTTTTTTTTTTTTTTTTTTTTTTTTTTTTTTTTTTTTTTTTTTTTTTTTTTTTTTTTTTTTTTTTTTTTTTTTTTTTTTTTTTTTTTTTTTTTTTTTTTTTTTTTTTTTTTTTTTTTTTTTTTTTTTTTTTTTTTTTTTTTTTTTTTTTTTTTTTTTTTTTTTTTTTTTTTTTTTTTTTTTTTTTTTTTTTTTTTTTTTTTTTTTTTTTTTTTTTTTTTTTTTTTTTTTTTTTTTTTTTTTTTTTTTTTTTTTTTTTTTTTTTTTTTTTTTTTTTTTTTTTTTTTTTTTTTTTTTTTTTTTTTTTTTTTTTAATATTTAGGATGGAGTATTCCTTTTAATTTTTATAAAAGTTTTCAAAATTAAATTTTAAATTAAATGTAGTTTTAAAGTTATCTTTAACAAATAATAAAAATGTATTTAAAAAAGGATTTTGTATTTAATTTTATTTTAAAAACCCTTTAAAAAAGATTATCTTTTAAAAATTCATTTAAATAAGCATTTTTAAATTATATGTTAATTTAAATGTTCTTTAAAATTATTTTCATGTTATGCAAACAAATTCCCATTTAAATTTTTGGTTTAATTGGTTTTTAATTAAAAAATTTTTTATTTAAAATAATTTTAAAATTTTAAATTTTTTAAAAAATTTTAAAAATTTTTTTTATAAATATGAAAAATTAAATTTTTTAAAAATTTTAAACATTATAATAAATATTTAATCGTAAAAAAAAATATTTTAAAAAATTTATAATGAATTTAAATCAAAACATGGTTTTTTAGAATATTTATTAAAATTTTTCATCTTAAAAATATTAAATTTTTTTAAATTAAAATTAATTTTATTCAAATATTTTAATAAATTTAATTGATTAATATTTTAAAAAAAAAGAATAAATGTTTTACCCAAATTTAAAAATTTCTTTAAAAAGTGGTTTTAAATCTGGGTAAATAATTAGATTTTTGTAAATTAGTTTGAATTACTATTCAATAAACCATTTATTTAATTTAAGAAATTAATTTAATATAAAAAAAATATTTAAAATGCATCTAATTAAGTATTAAAGTAAAACTTATATTTTGAAATTTTAATGTAATAAAAATTTTGATTTTATTAATAAAAATATTTCTATTATTTCGGTTATAACATTAATTACATGGTAAAAAAAAATTTATTTATTTAATAATTTATTAAAGCATATAACATTATAAAATTTAATTTCTAACATTTTAAATTTTATGAATTAATATTTACTAAAATTTTTCAAAAATTGTTTTAATTTAGAAAACAATTATAACATTAAAAATTATTTTTAATTAAAAAGTTACCATTTCTAAATAAATTTTTTAATTATAATACTTTTAATGATTACTGAACGATTTCATCTAACTTAATTAAAAATATTAAATTTAGTATAAAAAAATAATTTTTTATTTAATTAATTTAAATAATAATTTTTTAATTAAAAAAATTTTTTATTTTCAAAATTTTTTGAATAAAAATTTTTAAAATTTTTTCTTTTATAAAATATATTTCTAAAATTTATTAAAATTATTTTTGTTTAAATTTTTGTTTAATTTATAAATTCCCTATTAAAGAATACTTTCTTTACAATAATTGTGAAAAAAAAAAAAAGCTGGGAATTATACAACAAATTTTCAATCTTTTTTAAAAATAATAAATAAAGACACATATTATAATGGAAAAAATTTTGATTTCTTATTAAAATGGAATTAATTAAGATAAAAATTAAAAAATTTTTTTTTAATAAAAATTTTTATTTTTAAATTTTTTTTAAAAATTTTTAAAAATAGATTTTAAAAATTAAAAA
>JAJSOM010000331.1:0-13718 GCA_023052935.1 Piezodorus guildinii
CGACTTACTTGGAATCCGCATACAAGACTGAAGAGACAAGAAACTGCACGAAGATTTCGGCTACTCCACCACTTACTAGACAGACGCTCTAACCTTTCACTTAACTACAAAAGACTCATTTACATGACCATCATAAGGCCTATCTGGACCTACGGAGTAGAGCTTTGGGGCTCTACAAAACCATCAAACTCTTCCCGTATCCAATCCTTACAATCCAAAATCCTTCGCAAAATCCTTAACGCTCCTTACTTTGTCACGAATAAAATCATCCACAATGATCTTAATGTTCCATATGTTGCTGATTTGGCCCGTGCCAGGTATCACACCTTCCATGAAAAACTCCACTCCCACTCTAATCCATTAGTTTCAATCCTTGCTTTCTCTTCCATTCCTGATAATCCTCCAAGGCGCCTGAAAATAAGATGGCCTCGAGACCTTCTTGTTTAGACTCACTACCAAAGAGTGCTGCCAATGGGCAGTTTCTCTTCATGTTCATTCCATGTGTTATAACATTACAGCATATTTACTTGATGTATTTTTTGTACAGTTGTAAATTTCAATAAAAAAATATATTTAAAAAAAATTTAGACCTGGTACCATCCAAATTTTTCAAATTTCATCCTAACCATCTAGGACAATCCCTATCCAGTACCACCCATCCCTACAATCCTCCTCGATGATTGAAACGGCAGTGGCCGCGAGACGTATTGTAAACATTTAAATTGGAGTTCTGACACTGGTCAGATCCTCCACTCATGTAATGTATGATCGCGACTATTGTGCTGTAGCTCGGCCTCCACTGAGTCACACCAGTAACTTGCTGAGAGCGAGGCGCTAGGATCTCTTGGACTCCGCTTTTCTCTCTACAAGTGCAGGAAAAGGCCCAGTCTGGGGCTCTTTTAGCAAATTGTAAAAATCGTTAATGTATTTATCACTTCTTTATTTCATTTATTTGTATTTATCTCAATTATAGGTTGTTTTTTTTTGTTTTTGTCTTATATATATAATTTGACTTTATCATTGTATACTGTATATATTGAGAGAATAGGATCTTATATAACGATTACTAATGTTCATTTAGAAACAAATTGTAATATATCTCAATTAATAAATAAAAAAAAAATATATTTGAAAGTAGAAAGCTATTAGGAATTACAAAATAGGGTTGCACGAATTACATAAAACTTTGAAGATTTGAAGAAATTTACTCATTCTCTTACATTGGCTTCATGTTAGATAGCCTCAACTCTAATCTCTTAAGGATCCTTCATGCTTCTCTCAACCTTCCGGGTTCCCAAAAATGTATATTTTAAAAAAAAAATTCTAAATTCCAAGAAAATATATAAGGTATATATAGTAATGTTTCCTTTATACAGGGAACATTTTTCTGGTAACTGTAGCGACTTGTAGGCCAAAATTTCTTTCTGACCTTAATACTTTGATTAAACGAATTGTTTCAAACTGTGTTAGCAGACAAGGGCACCGTCGACGGTCCTCACATTTTGGGTATTGATTATCATCAACTTGAGTATATAACTGATGTTATAATACTTATCTTGTAATTTTTTTTTTCTCCAAAAATATATATTTATAAACAAAGAAAACAATTTAAATTACAAAACCTTAAACACGATACTCGTAATATTAATGAAACTTTACTGAATGGACAGAGAAACGTGTGATAAGAATATCAAGTAAATAAAGTGGTTTTTTTTTTGGTTTTTAGGATCGGAAAAGACTTACGAGAAGGAGGTATTGTGGACGGAAAGAAGTGAAATCTCTTCAACTCGGTGTACCTCCTTGAAATATGAAGGCTACCGTGAATTTCACTTTTGAATCTAATGAAATAATTATTTAAAGGAATAATAATTTAGAATTTTGATGCAATTATTTAAAAAATGTAATGTTACAATCAGTCCACTACAAGTGAATGAACTAATTTATTAGTTTCGATTAATAGTATTAGTTTTTGAATAAAATTAAGTATGTAAAATTAGAGATAAAAAACACATAGCACCGGTATCTCTCAGATCGGCAGAGGTCAAACTTCAAAATAAATGATGATTTTGAATGAACATCAAGGAAGGATTATGAGTTTAATCTGAAAAAGTTATAGAACCATCAAAAGTTTATCACTTATAAGGATGGCGAAGAAAGAATTTCAAGTCTTTATCTGAATACTTTCACAACTTTCTAAATTTAGTTAGTATTTGCGGTGAGGATTATATCGTCTGGTATCGTTCTCGAAATAACTCTTCTATATTTAGGAGGAAAAAAGCGGCCCTGTAATCTTCGAATTAAAGAAAAAATACGGCTAAGAGGATTATCTTGAATCGTTATTTTATTTTAGAATCCGTTTAAGGTTTTTTATTTCTTTTAATATTTACATTTTAATGATCTCAATCATCAATCAATTCAATGATCAAAAGCCTTAGGTAATTATTACTATATAAAGGTTTATTCTTTCGTTGCGGCGTTAAGTTATTAAAGTATATTGAAAATAGAGTTCGAAATAATATAATAAACAAAAACATGATAGAATTAGCAACTTATATATCGAAATTTTTAGAGTGCTGCCTGTCTCTACATGTATTTTATGTCAGTTTACTATTTCCATCAAATAAACGTTTTGTATATATTGGGTTGTGTCACATGAAATGTCTTTTTTCAAGGTAAAGGATTTTTATTAAAAATAAGATATGAAAACAAGATAATTTTATTTACCTTCTTTTTCTACACATTTTTCCCAACGTGACACCAACTTTTTTATCCCTGAACTGAAAAAGTCTGAGTTTCACTTTTAAGTGAAACAAAATCTGAAAACGTACTTCTTACTTGATTATCATTTTTAAAAAGTATTCCATTGACAAAGTTGTCTAAATTCCTGAACAGGTGGTAATCTGTTGGAGACAAGTCGGGAGAATATGGTGGGTGCGGAAGAACTTCGTAGCCCAGTTCTTTCAATTTTCGCACGGTATATTTGAAACTTGGGGTCTAGCATTGTCGTGTAAGAGTATAGAACCCTTCCGATTCACCAATCCAGGTTTTTTTAAAATAATTTTGTGTGCATTTAGTCAATTTCGTTGCAATACGTTGTAGAGGTAATGGTTTCACTTTTAGGTAAAAATGAATAATGAATTATCCCAGCCATGGACCACCATACTGTAACCATAGCAAACCAACGGCGAATGGTCCGTTCATTAAAACTCCCTACCTCAAACGCCATCCAAATATTTCTAGCGGCCTCAGCTTCTGAATAGCCAAGTTTAAACTCGTACAAAAATATTACTCGAAATTCGCGAGTTTCCATGTTCACATTTGGATGTATACTAAAAAGTGGGTAATTGATTGGAAAGCTAATGTTTATAATACAAAGGTAGTAGATTAGTAACTGTTTACTTTAAATATGTAAACATTCGGAAGAAAACAACAGAGACCTGCAAAATCCTTTATGCATTGCAGAAACTATAAAAACGGATCATGTGAAACAACCCAATAATAATACAGTTGTAAAAATCAATAAATATGTTTGTTTTTTTAAATACATATCGTTAGATTGATTAAGAAAACTATAAATGAATCATTCAATTCATTTAGTGGCTAACATAGCAGCCTTCTATGCCTAAGGTCACCTATTTAGACCCAGCAGATACTCCTAGAACGTTTAAAGGGTGTGAAAAACCAATGGTTATGCCGTCCTTTGGAGGGGACATAAAATTTTGGTCCTGAGCCGGTGCTATGACAGGTTATCGTTAAACATCCCTGTTCTAATGAATTTCATTTATTCAATTATTATTTTCATTCATTCATTCTAATTAAATTGGTTGAGCCAGAAGGTAGAGCTCCGACGGTAGCTTTGTCCAATTAATCACAGTAGCATTAACTGACGTTAAATGAATAAACAAACATTTATTTATTGAGTCGTTATACGGAAAAAAAGCTCTATAATTATAAATATGTTGAAAGAAGAATAGTAATTTCCTTTGTTTTTAGAAACTGTGTACATACATGCATATGTTGGTGTGTGTATGTGTGTATGTATGTACATGTGTATGTGTGTGTATATATGGATATATACGTGTGTGTGTGTGTGTGTGTGTGTATGTATGTATATGTATGTATGTATGCGTATGTGTGTATATGTGTATGTGTGTGTATATATATATAATTATATATATATATATATATATATATGTGTGTGTGTATGTATATATGTGTGTATGTATGTATGTGTGTGTGTATGTGTATATATATGTATATGTATATATATATATATATATATATATATATATATATATATATATATATATATATATTTCTTTTATCTGATTAAATTTTTTTTTTATATATAATTTTTTGTTTCTCATGTTAACATACTTTTATTTTTCTGGTTTGTACATGTTTATTACAATTTAGCTTTTAAGTTATTTTATTAGTTCATGTTATTAGTTTAATTCTTTTCTGTTTTTCAGTCATTTTACTCTAAGACTCTAGTCTTAAGTCCACCTTTTTATTTCCTGTAATGTTATTCTGAAGGGACTTGTCCCAGAATAAATAAAGAATTATTATTATTATTATATCATTTTTTTTAATTAAAAGGTGTTGTCCGGTTATAAATATTATCCAATCAATTAACACTAATTATTTCTAACATGACATTCCTATTTGCGAGCGATAATAATCATTAACAATTTTATTGCTCATATCATAGTGCCCAGCTACGATCATTCCTTGGCTTTAGCTGTTCCTTGAATTCAGGAAAGTAGGTTTCTCATGCATCTTATTTTTAACTAAAATAAGCTAAAAGAAATTTAAGGAGTTTATTGCCTATATATCTTTATTATACACATATATTGTCTATTGTCATGTTCCTTAAGTTTGTTAAGAAAACCAAAAAAAGTTGGTCAGTTGTAAGGTTGTTATAAATACTGAAGTTAGAAGTCTTTTATGCAACTTTTCAGGTTGAAACAGTTGTAGAGTTTGCTTGTGATCCTTTTCATGCTGAACCGTAATCATGCTCAACTAATAATTTACGTTTCTTGAGGAATATAAAACTTTAGTCAATAAATATTTTTAAAAAATTTAGCCAATATTTCGATAATTCACTGTTCACATGTTTATAATATAAATTAAAAAAAAAATAAACTATTAAACATTATTGCTACATTTTAATATGATTTGAAGAGTTAAATTTATTTAAATAATCTAAAAACTGTCTCTTCTCATTTTTTTCATTAAATCATTAATGACTAATAACTAACAAAAATGTTTTCTAACGTTTTGAGGTCATTTCTTATTATATCAGCGCTATAAAAAACAATATAAACAAATTTAAAATCAACAGTAATAAATTGATGTTACATTTGACTAAAAATATTCTGAATTTTTTTATATTCACATTTTATCCGTTCGCATGTTTCAGAAGCTATCTAAATATTTAGTTTAAAATAGTATTGTTTAAAACTGTTATAACGTGCTGTCGTGCTGACTTTCTTGAACTTAGAAGCGGTGTTTTTCTCAACCAGCTTCCCTTCAGCTTTCGTCTCAGACGCATTATCATAGCTACTGACATGTCGTTTATAAGTCTATTATCGTGTTCGTGCAGTGCTATAAAAACGAAAATAGAGAGTATGTATGTTTTGGTCAAATGTTGATTTTTGCAAGTCCGTGTATAGAGTCTTCTTGTTTACATACCAAGGATTGCAGTTTTTGTATGCGAGTCTTTTTTTATTAAACCATAAATCTATGAATCGTAAGTCCATATGGATTTAAGTAGGTATGTGTATGTATTTAGAATTATTAAATGAACTTAGAGTTATTAAAAAACAAAAATAATTATGGCATATTATCTTTGCTGATAGAAGCCAGGTTAAGATTATTTTGATTTCATTTGGTTAGGTGTTATCGTTGAAATGAGTACTTATAATTTTTCGTTTATATAGTTTATGTGTTATCCGAAAAATAATTTTTATAAAGGTATTAGATATATATTTTTTTCAATCACTTAAAGGAAAAAATTTCCCAAAACCATCTTTGTAGCAAATCCATACAGAAAGACGAACCTCAATTAAATTTTTTATCTTCACAACCATAGTCGTTATTGAGTTTCTCAGAGGACCAGAGAAATAATTGAAATGGTACTTTCTTTTATAACAATAAATCATGCATAATTACTTCTCATCAACACGTTTCATCGTGTATTATCTAAACTTACATACTCAATAATAGATACATCAAGATTACAATAGAGGTGTCGCCTTAAGGGACCAGAGATTGATAGTATATGGGACAGATCCTAAATCAGAACCCATCAAACTGGCAGCCGCTGCGGCCAGGTGCGCAGTACATCATCTGCCGATCATGTCTGCGTCCAGCGTCCGCACAATGGACCTTTCGCCGATCATATCGATGGGCTCCAGGAAGGGTCGGGAACCTTTCAGCCCCGACATCAACATAAATATATGTCATTCTGAATGTCATATGACACCAAAGAGTACGTTCATGAAGTATTTACCGGCCGAAATCAAATAATCCATAGACAATAACAAACCTAGTTGTCTTAAATGCTCTGATACTTAACTGCTTTAAAAATGAATTAAAATAACGAAAAAAAACAAACAAAAAACTATATTCAAGGACAAGATCATCTATGAATAGCGTAAATGTACAAGAAAAATGAGAATAATAACTGGCCGCAAAACGCATTAATGATTAAAATAACTATACACAATATGTTTAAATGATCAACAGATAAAGAAAAAGAGAGTACAATAATATCTTAATGTAATAAAAAAAATAGAATAAACAAAATAAAAATGAAAATCAACTTGAGTACCATTGGTGTTTAGAAGTGTACTCCAGGAACTAGTGGACCAGGCTTAGAAGGAACACTTATATTTTTTTTGGTTCTATGGGAAGGCCTAATGAAGCGAAACGGGACCTAGTTATAAACCGATAATAAAGCGTTTATGTCTACTAATATAAAAAATAAGGAGTTTTCAATCAAAGAGCCACCTTACAAGGAGATGCACTTTCATCACAGATCTTCAGCACCGTATTTCAACTTATATTAAAGGATATAGACTGGGATGAATAAGGAACCCAAATAATGTTAGTAAAAATGAACTGTTTTGTAGAATTATTTGTTCATTTCGTTCCCACGTAGATTGAAACGTGGGATAAGAAATAGTTTTTTACTATTTTCTTTTATTTTGCCATCCGAATCATCTCATGCTCTATATTTAAAAACACAGTCAATCATTAAAAAAAAGAAAAAAAGAAGAAACTAAATAAACACATTGTTGATGCGTATATGTACTTTGACAACACATATTTTGAAGGAGGGGGAGATTAACACCAACCACCACTTGATGTGATTTTAGATAAATGATATATTTGTAGCAACTGTAGATATGCCAATCCGCTCAATGGCTTCCAAAGTTGACTTTTTATATTAGACCATTGCTGGATAACAACCACCCTCACAATAACTGTATCCAGCCTGTGCCTTTTGCTCAGCTGCTATAACTTGATATTTGCGACTTTGTTCACAGACTGAACTATTGTTGTCATTCGGGACAGCTATATCAATTTATTATAATTATTAGTATTAGATGTAATTGTATTGTCTTTTTTATATAAATTCCAATACTCCAATACCGTCATCTAAGCCATTCTATATTTAGTTGTTAACTAAGACAAAAGACTGACTTGTAGGACGCAGATTCACCTAAAACGTAAAGAACTTAACAGATTATTATTAAACCATCCTAAAATTAATCTTTGAATTTGTAATGACTAGCATTACATACCACCTTCTTACCATCGCACATCTTTTATTATTATTATTATTATTATTATTATTACACCGATATTATTCTATTTCGAAACCTTAGGAGAAGTAATAGGTCAGATTTAGTATAAAGTTCAGTAAATACCTATCTATACTTATTTATAAAACTATACCAAACCTAACGACATTCCCTTAATTTTAAATACTTTATTTTATATAAAATAAAGAATAATAAATAAACTAAACTGACTATTCATGAATATCCAGATCCAATTCAAATTAAAAAAAAAATTATAATCAAATTTGAAAAACTAGTATTCGGATAAACGCATTTTCCCCTAAAACTGCCATAAATAACAATTAGGTGGGGTATTAAATTTTGCTTTTAGACGGCGGACATCAAGACACACTATACTCATTAACTGAATACATTACGGGCTCAACGAACATTAATCAAAAGCTTTTACTTGTCATCTTGGACATTAAAGGTGCTTTTGATGGCGTCTGGTAGTTTGTTATAACAGCTCAACCAGCTTACAACTTCTAATAAACTACAAATATAATTGTTTTGTTAGATCTATCTATTTGCACTCTATAGGATCAAATCAATTTTATATAAAAAAAGTTTAACTTGATTTTATCAATTGAAAAAGAAACTTTAAATATATCAATAGTTACAAAAGAAAATCCATCAGATTCAAAAAACTTAAAAAAAAAAATAAAATCATTGCTTAGGAAATTACTAGAGCAAATAGAATAAGTGCTTACAACACACTGATTCAAATTATTTCTCAAACATTTAAATAAGTTTTTATTTAAGCTACAGAAACTTTCACATACATCCACTGTTGAATTAAAACTCTAAATTTTTAAATAAAGTTAAAGTTAAACAATAAATGAGGACACCTCTAGTACAGTGGCTAACATAACACCCTCTGCATAATATTGGTCTTATAATAATATGCATAATGGCGTTTTCTAAAGTCATTAAACTACTTTTGACATGCCATTCTTAACTTAACTCAGCTGACGACCCACTTAATACTATTTATAACCTATTTACGATTTTGTTTTGAATGGAAATCGAATGAGCTTAAATTTCAGGTTTATTCTGATTAAAAAACTTTAATATTTGAAAAATGTCTTCTTTTAAAATATATTTTATTTGTTGAAAAAAAAAGGCTATACCCTTATGATACTGAATATTAATATTATATTATCAATTTTTGAGTAAACAGTATTGTTTTCATTAATATAGAGACCAACTACCTTCATTATTCTAATTTAAATGATTGACAAGACAAAGGAGAGACTGCAATATTAATTACAAAGCGTCATAGTCTCAATAGAATATTTAACTATATAGACGGGATTAGAGGAATAATGCAAAATCAAATTAATGTATACAGGAATACCATTGCCATTCCCAAACTGAGACCAATATCAACTCAAACGGTCAATTTGAATAATGAAACCCAAATATTTGTCTATTATTGCTCCTCACTACCCCCAGATTAGAGCATTAATTACTCACTCAATGCAGAATAATAACAATACCATACCAATTTTGTCTCGGTGAAAATCAATTTCGTAGTGTTGTAATGAATGGTTAATAGTTCAAGAATTATAAACGATTGCACAAATAAAACCTCTGCAAATAAATACACAATAGTTTATTATTTCCAAATAACTATATGAGGTATAAGTGTTTATAAAGCTAATTACAGACAGTTAAACAATATGAATAGCAATAAATAATTCAATGGAAAATGGCCTAAATTCGTTTTTCAGGTTCTACTCATCTTGAGACGCAAGCCCTCAATTTTTTCTTTTTAAACGAGTACAAAAGTTAATTATTGAAAATCAGTCTATCTTTATCAACCGGCTAGTGTAGTGCGTTTATCTAGTGCGCTCCATACTTATTATTTCAAAACTTTCATTAAATATAATGTTTAAATTAGTGATTTACAACGACATTAGTGAAATATTACCACTTCTGAACTTGATTTTAATTACAGTTACCTCCTGAAGGTAAACAACAACAATGATTGTTGCAATTCCAGGAACATCGAAAAAAGAAGACAGTAAATCGAAAACAAAAAGATATGAGTACCAAAATATAATGTACCAACCATAATTATATATTTTCTCTGACGGGGAAGATGACATTGAATTCGAAACTGAACAACCGGCACAAATAAAATTTCCACCAGTTGTTATAATTACAACATCCTCAAATCATAAAAATATATAATCATCAAATCATAAAAGAAATCAATAATGGACTGCCGATTGAAGTGAAAACCTTTTTCAAATTCGCGATCTTTACTTGATGTATTTTTTTTATTTACTTGATGTATTTTTTTGAGTACAGTTGTAAATTTCAATAAATTATGTTTAAAAAAAAAAAAAAAATGCCATTTGCATTGAAATTTCGTCAGAGAATGCGTCTTTTTTTTTATTATTGTTTCATTTAATTGTAAAACATCATCACCTTGTAGAGATATATCATCTTTAATTATGCCATCGTAATCTGAATGTGACTGTAAATCTTTTTTATGGACCTCCCATTTGTATCATGGAAATTTGGACATTTAGGAATATGCTTTATAGTTGTTTCAAAACATTGTTTATCGCCCTTAAACACCTTACCTACCTACCCAAAAGATTGATCTACCAGTGAATGATTTAAATTAGTCTCTTTTTTTGCCTTTGTCGTTTGTTTTTGTGCCTGTGTTGGTATTGACGAATCCTAATTTTCTTTTCATCTTACCTTCGGTATTGTAATACGAATCACTATCTATTTTAGAAGATTGATCCATCTATGACAAATTAAAATAGATTATTTTTTCCTGATATCAAAACTTTTTTTTTTTTTTTTTTTTTATTTTTTTTGGCTATAGGACCCTTAATTTGTTCTCAACCGTTACCGTTAATTTTTTTCATTAATGTAGAAATTTGTTGATTAGACTATAGCATAATGTTTCTTCAATCCCTATATCGCTCAAACTTAAGTTTATTTTTTTTATTTTCCTTCTTTGAATCGAAATTCGCAAATACAGCAGGTTTTTTTACACGAATTGGGGATCTTCCCCCTTTATTGTTTATATAAAATCTAAAGGAAAAAATAGAATATATTTTAAAAAATGAAAATATTTTAAATTATAGTTATTTTTTCGCCAGTATTATAATGTTTCACATTCAAATACACAACCTCCTAGATTAAGTTCTATTAGTTCGAAATTAATCATTATTTGAGACATTTTTTGGAATATATGTTGGTGTTTAACACTGATAAATGTGCAGTACAGGAAAACTCAGTTTCTCTTCAAAGCAAAAAATAAAATAAAAAGTTTTAATTAGTATTAAAAAATACACTGTGCTTAATTAAAAAAATATAAATATAATTAAAATTAATTTAATTTTTAAATGTCATATTATTATGCTAATATGATCAAGATATTCTTTTCGATTTCGTTTTCCTACGATTTAATAATTGACATTAAAAATATCGTGATTTTGATTCGTATGTATAAATATTTTCATTTAAACTAATGTTTAATAATATTTACAAATATTGATATTTTATATGCATGATGTTAATTTAATTTAATTTTCGTGCTGATATTACACCAGTATCGATAACGTTTAAAGACATTGATGTCGATATCCTATCTTTAGTGGCTGCTATACACAGACCAATGCGCATACGCCAGGGTTGAGCATTTTGGTAACCGTCACGATGGTAACGAAATCAAAATTTTTATTACTGCTAAAATCGCATAATGCTCGTAAAGAAGTTTTCACTTTAATAAGATATATGAACATGAAATATGGAGGATATTAACATGGCCTGTATTCTAATGAAAAACTAAATCACAGATGTAAACTCTGTTATCATGAAAACAAAAAAGACACCTGAAATGATGATTAAAAAATATTTGTATCTAGTTTACATTGTAAATATTGTACATAAATTAATATCCTTATTCTTCTTATTAATAATAATAAACCAAAAGCATTTATACTACACTTCTTTACTATTTATTTTTCAATTCTTCCTTATACAAGAACATTATTTCTCTACCATCAATAATAATCGAGATATCTAGGGAATCGCATCTCTCATAAGATGTTTGCTTGACCACATAGGACTCATTTTTTTAATTTTATTGTTTTTAAAAATAACTATTTACGCTTTTTAGAAACACTACTAAACTTTATCTCTACCTTCAAAAATAACTGATTTATTGAATTAAATCACTTTTTGTATGTACATTACCTATGACTGACACTCGATCGAAGGATGACTTGGGGCCCACATGTCAAGATGAAAAGACTGACTCTTAACCACCGACTGAAAGTACTATACTCACTTTTATCTAAATCTTCAAAATTAAAAATTAGACAGAAATTGAATACATACACATACCTTCTTAAGCCAATATGGACTTACGCTTCACAGATTTTTGGTTCAGCAAAAAAGACTCACATACAAAAACTGCAATCATTTCAATCCAAAATTTAAAGACTGATAACGACAGCTCCTTGGTAAGTAAACAACAGAACCCTACATACGGACTTACAACAACCAACAGTTGACCAACATATACGAACACTCTATACTCGTTTTCACAGTAAACCTAACGGACACAACAATAGACTGATTAACGACATGTCAATATCTGAAATGCCAGTCGGAAGAAGGCTAAAGAGAAGCTGGATGAGAGATCTCCTCGGATAAAATAAAGCCATGGAAGGGGTGCTGCTGGGCATTTTCCTTCTTCATGCCTACCATGCCTGATCTCAATTTGTACAGCGCATTTGCTGATTGTCAGATACATTCTCACAGGCGTGAATATAGATTATTAAGGGAAAAAAAAATCACTTTTTAAAACTAATTGCTCAATATTAACATCTAGGTGTTAGGATCATCGTTGTATTTTTTTGCCAAATTTAGAAAAATGGTTCAGTAGTTTCGGAGGAAAGCCGCGGACGAAGTACGAGTACGAGAGACGGCGCACAAATGCATTATTTATTTTATTCGTTTTTCGGATTCTACGTGTCCTGAAACGTTAGTCCTCAAATTTTTATAGGAGGTATTTTTTTTTTTTTTTTTTTGTTATCTACAAAGGCCTATTATTGAAAATAACAATAACAAAAATCAATTCATTAATAAAGCTGTATAAAGCTGTATTTCTTTGAAAAAATCTGCAGCTTTGCCCGTTATGCTTGTGTTACTTACTACTCTACAATTGCCATAAGAGGAACAATAATTTTTTTTTTCTGATTCGCCTATAGATACCATCCTACTTGAGATACTAACATAACCGTGCTACTGGTTTTTTTTTTTTTTTTTCTAAAGCCAGTTTCAAATATTAGCTAAACTGTCAGGGCATATATCCTTGTTAACTTGCTATATTGGACATGTGTGCAGCATCAGGTTGATTGCACGGCGCTAGGTGCCTACAGTTACGCAATACAGATCAGTTGAACTGGCTTAGCATACAGCTAATTTGGAAGGAAAGTGTATTGCTTGTTTATTTATTTAACGTCACTTTATGCTAATATGGCTAATCGGACGATGCTACAGTGGGAGTTTAAAATTTTGCCTATCATGTTTTATTCGGATAGAGATCTTTAACGAGTACCTGACATCTCACAGGCTCGGGACCACCTTTTAACGTCCCCTCCGAAAGACGGCATAACTTTTTTTTACTTAAATCAGTACCACTACGACTCATGAAGAGTTTTGGGCTTAGTACATGTAGAACGTACTGTTTCTAGGCCAATGGCCGTGCAATGAGGTGATTCGGTAGAGATCACCCTCAGCCGCCAGTTTTTTTTTCTCCATTTTTGATTACCCACTTGATTGAGGGTGGGTGCGCCCCAAGAGGTCCTCCATACCCCAGGGTCACTCCCATCC